>JAFEMH010007451.1:0-89228 GCA_022495995.1 Adenophora triphylla var. japonica | reverse complement strand
CGAAAGATAGAGCGTAAATGTCATTCTTCCACCTTGGAATGACGGGAGATCGCGAGAGAGATCGAAATGTTATTCTTCCACCTTGGAATAGCGGAGATCGAAAGCAGAGCTGGAATGTCATTCTTCCACCAAACAGACGGAGATCGCGAGTAGATCGAAATGTCATCTTTCCACCTGGGAATGACTGAGATCGCAAGAGAGAGCGAAATGTCAATTCTTCCACCTTGGAATGACGGAGATCGCGCAGAGAGATCGTAAATGTTATTCTTTCCACCTTGGAATAACGGAGATCGAAAGACGTAGCGAAATGTCATTCTTCCATCTTTGGAATGACTCGAGATCGCGAGAGAGATCGTGAAATGTTATTCTTCCACCTTTGGAATAATCCGAGATCAAAGATAGAGCGAAATGTCATTCTTCCACCTTGGAATGACTGAGATCGCGAGAGAGATCGCAAATGTTATTCTTTCCACCTTGAATAACGGAGATCGAAAGAGAGAGCGAAATGTCATTCTTCCACCTTGAAACACTGACCCGAGATCTGCGAGAGAGATCGAAATGTCATTCTTCCACCTCGGGAACGACTGAGATCGAAAAAGAGAGCGAAATGTCATTCTTCCACCTTGGAATGACTGGAGATCGCGAGAGAGAATGCATTTTGTAAAGAAGTAAGAAGGACTCAATGATTTTTGTAAAGAAAGTGGGATGTACCCGATAATTTTGTAAAAGAAGTGAATGTAAAATGCCAAAGGCAAATAAAATGATCCACAAAGGGATAAATTTGTAAAATAAGCCTCTGGGGCACTCGAGGGAAAAATTTGATTGATATGATTGAAATGCCAGGGGCATAAAGGTAAAACAGGCTCTACGGGGACAAAATTGTAAAATTGAGCCTCAAAGTAAAAATTGCAAAGAGAGATGCCGGGTCCCTTACTATAAGGGATGGAAACGGGGTGACCTAGGAGGTTAAATCGCCGATCCTATTAGGAATGTGCCAAATAAAAGTGGGGGTGACCAATGTGGTCGATAGTTGGACTTTTATGAAAAGCTTACACACCATTTGAGGAACTGGGGGAAAGAAAAAGGTGACCAATGTGGTCGGACGGTCGGACCTTTTATGAAAGTGGCTACCTACGTATCCCTGTGAGTGAATCAAGCCTCGATCGTAGTTCAAGCTTTGCTCTACGATTAGGAACGATGTCTAGGATCCTTGAGGTTTTTGACAATTAATGGAGGTCAAGCTCACTCTCCGAGGAAGCTAAAGCTTACGTCACTATCGAGTAGCATAGGAGGTAGCTATAGTGGGGCCTGACAAACTTGAAAGCATACGGCTTCAATCAATCCTCCTGTGATAGAGGTAGCTAGAGTTGGATTTTTTTTTTTTTTTGACAATTAGGAAAACCTGTCGCCCGGTGTTATCTCGTTATAACTGGAAGTAACCGAGGCGCTTTGGGAGAAAATGTTATCATTAGCAATTGGCACGTTACTTGGAGCTCTCAGTGGGTGATTTTCCTTGAAGACAATGGGTAGAGAATGCCGGGTCTCGGATGTACATATGGAATGTGTTTAAGACGGGTTTCTGCCCAGGAGGAGGGGTCAGATCCCTCGGGTGCGGATCGAACCGTCGCTGGTTAAGTCAACGTGGACTAAGATTCCCTTTGGGCCGAGACTCGGGTTTTAAAACTCGGTCTCGACTAGAATGTTCCTTTCTCGGACACTCGCGCTGGGTTTGAAGCCGATGCCGAATGTGCTTTATAACCAAAGTTACTCAAAAGCAGATATCATAGTGACCAAACCTCTCTTCTAGTGGATGGATACACAACTTCTTTATCGTGAGCCCCTGGCTCGAGGAAGAACTTCTCGCAAAGCCCTACGAAAGCATCCTTTTCACCGGCAAAGCTCCTGGCTGGATGAACTCGAGTAAGAGTGGTCCAAAGTAGGCTTAGGTTTTGCAAAGAAGTGACTCAATGAAGCCCCAATCTCGATGTAACCTAGCGAAAAATCCCACATATGATTGGGTACCGCGGAAAGCGATCCCGAGGTTGATCCGAACAAAACCGAATTCATCTAGTGACCTAGTGGCTAGAACCCACGCGAACCCCGAAAATGGGCTAAAGCAAGCCCCAGCTTTCGCCGAAGTGAATGCTTGGACAAAGTCCCAACCTTTGAAGAGTTTCGAGTGCAAACTCTAATGCGAATTTGTGAGCGTAAAAGGGAAACCTATCCTCTTTTTTTTTTTTTTTTTTGGTCAATCGGGCTAACCTGCTAAGTTAAGATGTGAAAAGAAAAGATTTCTCTAGAAATTTATACATGCATAGGCATATTTTTTCGAAAAGATGGGAATAGATCCCGATTTTGTGGTTATTTCGATGGCCTTATTTCGACGTAGGCACCAAACTCGCTTCCGGGTTTGACTCTTTGAGAGAGTATGTTAGCGTAGTAAGGGTTTGTAAAAGTGTATGGAAGCCCCCGCCATTACGTGTAAAAATCATGGTTTAGCAGACTATTTTTCCTAAAGATGTGTAAGAAAAGCGTGAAGACTTTTGTCAAGACATCTCGAGAAACTCCTGTTCGATTTACAATGATCACAAGATTGCTTAAAACCCTTTATTGATGTTCGGTAGTTATTCAACCACTAATCTCGATATGAACAAACATTCGATCGATTAATCTATGAGTGGTGGAAAGTCAACCAAATGGTCGTCACGGATCAAGGTGGGCCGGGTGTGAAAGAAAGGCTCAGGGTATAGCAGAGGTCATTGGATGAGACCGGTTTTCTCTCGAATCGATGATTGACCTAGCTCCATGGGGAGAGGTCATTTGATGAGATCCGGGTTTTCAGGAATTTGAATATGTTTTTATGACCGACTATCATTGCCGGTTGCCTACGTTCCCTCATTGTGAGGAGCTCAAGTCGCCGTAGTTCGGCCTATGGCCTGATTGCTTGGGAAAATGGGATTTTGTGGTTCCTTTAGTGAAAAGGCTCTGGCATGTTCTGGATGAGGCGTGGCCCTGACGGCTCCCGACCAAGTCATTTTCTGGGACGACCTGCTGCTTCGATACTGCTTCCTCTCCTCTCATTTGGGGGAGAAAGGATTTGCACGTGCTCTGCTCAAGTGCTTCGGCTATGTTTCGGCCGCCCCACGTTATTCTGACAACTTGTTTCTTCGGAGCTTTGATTTCACTGCCCGTCCGTCAAGCTGCTTCCATGGGCGGTACGTGGGTCCTTGGCCCTCAGCTTTTTTTTCTTTTATTTTTATGTGCAAAACCCTGCTTTTGCCTAGATCCGCCCTTTTTTTGGGATTTCAAATTTCAAATTTAGCCGGGCATTACTCTTTTTGCACCTAAGATTTTTTTCTTTCTTTTTTTTTTTTTCTTTTTATGTGCAACCCCGCTTTTTTGGCTCAGATCCGCCCTTTTTTGGGATTTTTCAAACAAATTTAGCTGGGCATTACTCTTTTTGCACCACATTTTTTCTTTTTTTCTTTTTTTTTTTTTTTTTTTTTTTTGAAGCAATTCTCGAGGGCCAAGCGCGAGCCCCTCGCTTGAACTTTCTTGATATCCTCCTGAGGTCTAAGTCAAGGCTCTTAGGTTGTTGTCCGACACGGGTCAATCTCTTCGAAGCCGAAAGTGGCCTTCTCGTTGTCCCTGATGTTGCTCGCCGTCGTTGACTTGGTCAAGATGAAGGTGGCATGGATTGGGAAAGTGTATGGTTTAATGTGAAGCAGCCTTTTTTTGTGGTGTAAGGAGCGTAAGGAGCAATGTTTGACTGAGGCCTTTTGTGGGGTGTGCGGTGAGGTGTATAGTGAGAGCATTAGATTGATGCCCAATTTCTCACACCGATTAATCGTAACGTTGAATTATTTCTCGGAGAGATTACTCATGTCGAGCAAATGCAAGTGATCATATAAAATAAAACCATTTCATTAAATGTAATGTAGGTGTGCAAATAATGTCTTAAGTCTAGCAAGAAAAGAAGAAGACTCTTTTATAGAAAATTGAAGATTAAATACAATGTCCGTAGACTTGATTGAAAGAGAAAAGTACTAGAACCTACGAAGGTTGACCGAGAGACTATATTCTTTTAATCTTGCTTAAGGATAGGTAGACCCTAGACTAGCTACTCTTCGTCTGGTTGAACTGCTGTGGAGCTTCGAGCTTTCCTTCAGTAGATCGCCCATTAAATTTCTTTCTTCGCATCCAAACACTGCTCCGTCACGTGACCATAATGCTTGTGGTATTCACGTAACTTGGTTCCGTCAACTCTTCCCGGGTTTCGGCTTATAATTCTCGAGAGGTGTGAGAAGGCCTCGTTTCATCAAATCATCGAAAACTTTGCTCACGGGCATCCCAAAATTATCAGCCGACGTTTCGACCTTCCACTTCCCGAATCGACCTCTTACCATAGCTTTCTCTGCTTTGTCCCACGGAGGTTCTCGAGCTTCCCATCTTCTATCAACTGGATCTCATACCTCAAATAGGTGCAATCATCGTTGTCGTGTCCAGGTATTTGATGGAAAAGACAATGCTTAGACTCATCTAACCGAGCATTGTGTTCCCGGCTTCCAATTTTCCAACGGCTTTATCGCCTTTTCTCCAAAGATCTTGCTTAAAGGCATCTCCGCATTGTCAAAATGAAGGGAGCGGGGTTTTCGGGAGACATTGTCGCTTCTCAGCTTGGATTTCTATTGTCCAAATTGGTTCCACCGTTGGATTTGGTCAAGGAAGCTACGACACCCTTTCCTTTGCGAGGAACCGGTGCCGAGCCGGGTACTCTGCTGTTGTCGCTTGGTACCGGCATCGGGTTATGCTCATGGAGTCATTTCCTGCCTCGGTTCAACATCTGGGTCAAGTGGAGTATTGATACTCATCATGAGGTCAAGCTTCTCTTGCATTTGCTTTCACTTCGCTTCATCGCATGCCACAATGGGGTCAACGGGGACTCTCGCAACAGACTCAGACGCTATAGGGAGCCATAGTAGCAAACCGGTGAAACCGACTAGCTGAATTCATTAAGTCCTAGAGGTGATAGCCGAAAACTTGAATCATCCGACTTTTCTGGCAACTCATGATCGCATTCAAAGGGTATAGAGGTCTCGTAACGTAGCCACAGGCTCAAACTAATTATGTGGAAGCCGGAGCATAAACCGGCAAGTACCGCTGAAACCGAGGGATAGGGGTGAAGCCCAACTGCTTCGAGGAACCGAGGGCGATGGGGCCCCGATGAGCCGGGATGTTGGAAAGGATCGAGGAGAAGTGGTCCTCGGCAAGTGATCATGCATGTTGATGGAGGAAGGTATTGGTTATAGGCCGAGGGAGCCGAGATGGCTACTTCGGAGTCTCGTCTTCTACCATACCAGTGGAACCGTTGACTCGACCACTATCTCGAACCCCATGACGACGGAGCGCATCGATAAGCATGGCTTGCCGTTCCTGGCCATGAACCTTATGCGGGTACTTTCCAAGGCCAGACTAACTCTTCCTTCCTAACCATCTCACTTCCCCGCACTCCTCACCGCTTTCTCACAAATCGGCCATTCGACCGGACCGAAATACGATTTAACCGTATCTCGAACCTAAGGTTTTCTACTGAAAACCGCCTGACCTGCACTTTCGTCCACCTCCTTCGTCATGGAAAGTGGATAGGGCAGTGGTTTAGACTCCTGGGGATAGATAAGGTTTAGACTCGAAGGTAAATGTTTAGGCCGAAGGCTCAAGTAACATGCACTTATCGCTTTAACTTTTGCTCGAAACACATTTTTTCCTAATCCTAATTGATCGGAAAAAGATGAGACCTTGAAAGGTCAAGATTGAAATTTGGAGATCGGACCGAGGAGGTCTCGATTACCGAGGATCTCGCCATGAAAGGTCGAGATGGGAAATCGAAAATCGGACCGAGGAGGTCTCACTAGGATTTGACCACAAAGGCCTTAATAGAAAATCGGAAATCGGACCGAGGAGGTCTCGATTAGGGTTTGACCATGAAAGGTCGGAATAGAAAATCGAAATCGGACCGAGGAGATCTCGATTAGTGGATTTGACCATGAAAGGTCGGAATAGAAAATCGGAGATCGGATCGAGGAGGTCTCGATTAGGGAGATTTGACCGTGAAAGGTCGAGATAGAAAATCGGAAATCGGACCGAGGAGGTCTCGATTAGGGATTCGACCATGAAAGGTCTAGATAGGAAAATCGGAAATCGGACCGAGGAGGTCTCGATTAGGATTTGACCATGAAAAGGTCGAGATAGGAAAATCGGAAATCGGACCGAGGAGGTCTCGATTAGGGGTTTGACCATGAAAGGCCGGAATAGAAAATCGGAAATCGGACCGAGGAGATCTCGATTAGGGTTTGACCATGAAAGGTCGGGATAGAAAATCGGAAACCGGACCGAGGAGGTCTCGACTAGGGATATCAGAGATAGGAAAATGCAATTATGATTACATTAATTTGTTCAAATTTACTTAAAACAATGTCTTTTATTTATTTCTATTTGGTTGGAAAAGGGGGTTTTCCCTTCTTTTTCGCAACTACTCTAGATCCCGGATCAAGGGGTTCCGTCACCACGCCTATAAGCCCCTCGTATTCCACCTCGTATTTCGACCTCCCAGGTGGATGCCCGGCGAGGGTCCTATAGGGCACGCGGATCCCACCGACCGAGAGTAAAGAACGCTCCTATCGGGTCTAGCGGGTCATAGGACCTTTCAACGCACGAGCAATGCGGATTATAGTCAAGGCAATACCGGAAAGTCTCGTCTCTCGCTCGACGAAATTTTGCGTAGTTTTGTTTGAGCGAATGACGTTTTGACTTTCGATAATGTCCGAGAGAATAATAGGCATGGGTCGGGCGTGCAAAAGCCGGATGACGCAAATGTCACATTGAACTTCGTTGCATACAAGGTGCGTGAGTCGAATCAAAGTCTATGCCGATCAAGATCTTGCCAATTTTTCCTTTGTCGGAATTTTGGCAAAGCTTCGCTTGAGCGAAAGATCTTTTGATTTTGGCAAAGACCTCGGTCTTGACTCTTACGCATTCCGTGCGGGTCAAGGTCAATAGTCAATGCTTCGGAGTCAAGATCCCACCAATTTTTTCCTTGTCGGAATTTCGCACTTCTCGCTGAGCGAAAATCTTGGCTTCCGTTATGAGCTAAGGCTTCGACCTTTACGTGGGTATGCAATCGGGCTATATGACACCTGACTAGACCAAAAACCAACCAAAAGTCACGGATTTTTGAAACGTGTGACACGGACCGTGCATTGGTCGACACCGGCCGCCATGGGAGGTTGGGATGATTCCGTGCGCGCCCGTGAGCATCGTAAGGCCGTCCGCGATCGCACTGGAACCACCTCGGCTCAAGGACGTGCGTGCAAAGTGTACAGATATATATCGTGCGCGTAGTGTGCGGTCTCCTAAAAATGTTCCTTTTTGAGTTAAAACAGAGATTTTTATAATGTGTTTTAAAGGAATGATTTTCGGGACGGGGAAAATGCAACACGTAAGCACGTAAATTTTCTCGGGAGCCCCGGCCGCCATGAAGCCGAGTAGCCCCAAGTCGCTAGGATCGCGTATTAACCATGATTTTTCCCCGGTGGAATTGCCACCGAGGTCGCCCTGGCCGAATCCAAGGAGGATTGAGCCGTACGATCGCATGGATCAATTTTCCAGGTTCCACTCCTTTTGCTATTTTTCGGGTTGTTTCCCGTTTCAAAGTATGCACAAATTCCAAGATGCAAATGATGCAATGCATGGTAAAGAAAGCAAGCACGATTAATGAAATCTGATGGGAGTCTAACCTCGCTCAAAGGGAAAAGCTTTCTTTATTTTTTTCAAAATTGTTTTTCGAAAAGGGATACCGGTACGTGGATTGTTAAACCACCTGCTATCCCAACTCCCACGTCGTGGAGTGTACAGAAGGGTAAGTGGTTTCCACCTATATACCGAGTATCAATTTTTTTGTTTTGAAAATAAAAGCTTTTCTCCTTTGGTATTCCCAATGAGTCGCCAAACCGTGAATGTGTGCCCAAATTTTGTGGATTCACGCGAGTTTGAAGACATCCGAGTTATTTGAAAACGGAGTCGCCACGCCATTTTGATTACCTCAAAACTTTGAAAAAGGTTTTTACTTGGGTTCTGAGGTTAAGTTACCCTCGGGAAGAACATTTGGCGTTCACCCAAAGTGCTCTTGCCGGAGCAAGTCTCTCAAGATTTCGCAATCGTGCTTGCTTGCGTGCTTTCGTGTGCATGTGTTTGAGAAAAAGGGGGGAATGTCCCAAGTTGTCTTCCTGACGTACAAACCATTTGTTGGTTGTCGCCGGGATTCCTTGGAATTTTATGTATTTGAGATTATGATCCCGTCCTCATCTTATGACTTGTGATCATCGCATTTTAACCTCGGGACCCTCGGGACTTGCGTGATCGAGAGAATGACTCTCTTTGGTCAAAGATGAGGTTCTTTAGAAGAGGAGGGTCCTTAGCCCATCAATCCTACGCTTTAAGACCGGTCCGAGCTCGTATAGAGGCTTCATACTCTTTCTTAAGCGATAATCGGAGATATAGGGTTCAAGGTTATCCCTTTCCAAAGAAATCGTGGAACCTTTAATGGAAGGAACGATGTAAAGATAGGATCTTTTACACCGGTCCGTTCCAAGGTTGGGGGAAAGGGGAATGCATGATGAAAAATGACTCTTTAATGAAAAGATGACATTTTTGGTTTTAGCAAATGATGCTTTTTTGATTGAAAGACATGATCTTTATGCAAGTGATGCATAAAGATAGGATTTTTATGCAAATGATGCATGAAAAGGGTTTTGAATGCAAATGATGCATTTTTATTGAAAAGATTGATTTTTATATGCAAATGATGCATAAAGATGACATTTTTATTTAAAAATGGGGGTTTTAGGTGCAAATGAGGCACCTTTATGAAAAAGACTACATTTTTATGACAAATGATGTCTTAATGCATGCAAAAGGGGAAGGGGATGATAAAGATATGATCTTTAACTATGAATGCCAAGTCCCAAGCAAGATATATGAATGCAATGAGCAAGTATATTAATTAAAATGCAAGGTTAGGGCGTGCGAGGTTACCAATGGCTTCCTTTTGTTTCTTCGGACGGAGCTAGGAGGAGAGGTTGGTCTTGGGTCTTCAAGGCGGAGGGAGATGGCTTCTTTAGCTTCTTCTTCACCTTCTTGAGCCTTCACCAATATTATTCACGTCTTGAGAGGACTGATTGTGGGTGTATTGTTTTTGGGGTGGTAATGTTGTGTGTTGAAATGGGTAGAGGAGGCCTCTATTTATAGGTAATCCGGATAAGGTGAATGAAGCCGTGCGGCTAAGAGCAAGCCGAGCTAATGCGGCCGTGCGGGCTTATCTCGAATGACTCAAAGATTCTAGAACCACGCAAGGTGGCAAATTCTAGAATCCTCCTTCCTAATTAAGAAAAACGTGTTTCTTAATTAGGAAGGATCCCCTTCAGCCCTTATTTAATAAAAACAGCTTTCCGAATGTTTCCTAACGCTGGGAAGGTCTGGGGAATTACCGGAAAACTTACCGAAATTGTCAGGAAAATTAACCGGAAGGCATGAGCCAGATTTGGGTACTTACACCCGTACACCCCTTAGATAGCATCTTTCTAGCTTTTAAGGCGGAAATAACATGTAACCCGAACATAGATTTATCCGCATCAAATATAAAAGTAGGCACATCAGGCATAGCAAATGAGACTCGCTTTTCACGATAGCCTACCAAAGCATGACACCGACTCAACCAATCCATCCCAAGGATCACATCAAAATCACTTCGATTGGCAAGTAACTCGACCAAATCCACCGGCAATACATGCCCACATATAGTCACATCACAACCACGATATATCAAAGAAGATGCAAGGCACTCTCCCATAGGAGTAGAGACCTCCAACACGTAAGGCATAGATTCAGGCAAAATATGCAATGAGAATGCAAAATGAGATGCCACAAATGAATGGGAAGACCCGGGATCTATAAGAATGCGGGCCTTAACTCCTGAGACATGGACTATACCTCTAATGACGGCATTGGGATCGACCTCTCCTCGACCCAAAGCAAACACTCGACCTTGCACTCTATCTTTGGGTTTCCCATCGACATCTCTCTTCACACCACTACCTTGACCCCCTTGACCACTACCAGAAGCTTGCTTATTCTGCCACCTGGGACAATTCCTCCGGAAATGGCCTGTCGCCCCACACTCTAAACATCGGCCTTGCTTGCTCCAACACTTGTCCTCCGAATGCCCTTGCTTCTTGCAATATCCACACGGTGCCCTGCATCGACCCGAAGTCGAACGATTTGCTGGCGCCGTTACGCTTCCTCCTCGATTTGCTCCCGAAGTGAATGTCCTTGGCTGCCCTCTGTTCTGTCCCAAACCTTGACCTTGGAATCTATTTCTGTTCCCACCTTCATTTTTACCACGATGCTCCTCTATATCATTCTCAATCCGAGACGCCATATATTCATCGCCCGCTGAAGTTGGCGAAGTCATGAGTCAAAAGATGCTTCCGAAACTCCACCCTTGAGCCTTTCACGAACCTGTAGATACGCCTCTCTTCATCCGGTACCAAATGGGGACAATATCAGGCTAACTCCGTAAACTTCGCTGAATACTGTGCTATAGACATTGCCCCTTGCTCCAATTTCAGAAACTCAACCTCCTTCTTATCTCTAGTCACCATTGGAACGAAGTGATCCCGGAACTTACGTGTGAAATTTTCCCAAGTTTGCGGTGTCAAATCCCGGTCCCAACCATCCTTCACTACTCGCCACCAAGCTCCGCGGGTCCTTCCAACTTGAAAACAAAGCACATCTCACCTTTTTCGCATCCGAACTCTCCATAGCCAAGAAAATCTTGTTCATCGCTTCTAAGCCATCTCTCTCCGCCTTCACCGGATTCTGATCTCCGTCGAAGCTGGGGAAGGAGACATCTTCACAAATTTCTCTAGACTACGGTGCCCTTGCCTACCTTCTTGTTGTTGTCCCCTACCTTGATTCCGATTTGCCATATTCTCAAGAAACACTAACATATCCATCATTTCGGCATTCGGATTACCAACATCACCCAAAGCCCGATTCCCGATCACCATCATTTCCCGCCATTATAACAAACTCCTGCATTAAACACTCGACGTCAGTTATCACACACTCTCACTCAGCTAGACTCTACCCGAGAATTCTAACCGAGCTCTGATACCAACTGTGAGGACCCCGACCCGGAACCTACACGTGTCCCGAGTTGGAGCGTCCTCAAACTAACCCAAATTTACTAAACTTTTAAAACTTTGAATTAAACTTCAAACATAAACATCATTAACATTTCCATTTCAAAACAACTCCACTACTCTCAACACCGGAGGAAGAGTTGACTAACTTTGAAAATACTAACTGTTTAGTTACAAAATATTTTGGTTCCAACGTAGAAATTTAAAGTTATAATTACAAACTCCCTAAAGGAATTATAACAAAATATACTTTCTACGCCAACCTAACGTACCCCGACAATACCCAAAAGCTCACTGCCAAACTCCTTTCCGTCCTTACTTGGCCGGTCCGCCTGTCTCGGGATCTAAAAACATTAAAGGGAGAGGGGTGAGAATAAATCTCAAAGAAGCTATTATGAATGCAGCAATATGCCAAATAAATGCAACACATAACAAGTCGCACATAACACATTGGAAAAGTCGTAGAACACATTCCATTACCTTGGTTTACCTTTTTCCGTCTGAACAATAGTCGTACAACATTGGGTATAATAATACTCCAATCTTAAGTGATCTGCTTAAGCAATACTCACATCTTATAAGACCCGTTTTTCAGGGAACCAAATAAGATAGTAGCAACTCTGTAAGGCTTTTGGCTCACTACAGATGCTATAACCCCGACCTGTGGCCACAGGAGGGGACTGTCACAGATATAACATAATCCGATCACATTAGGTCACACTTCCATAATTGATCGTATCATGTTATACCCCCAACATCAGCTGATTAACACATTATCAAGCACATAATAGTTACTTGAAACATAATCCACAAAAAGGGATACAATATAGCAACATGGTAAAATATACTCATGTCCAACCAATATCATAGTGCAACAGTTATTCAACACACTATGCATAATATAAACAATGTATATGAACTCAAGTAAGGCAAGGAAGTATCATCAATCCATCCTACAAGGTCATTATACCATAATACATAGCCTCTTTAAAGGTCTAAGACAATTCTATCAAGTTGGGATCATATTTGTCAAGTTACCAAACTAGGTTAACTAGCGTTTTCCAAGCAACATTTAAAGTACTTCCCCAATTCCATTTTGATCACTTAAGAGGTCATTGTGTAGCCAAAGTATTCTACTTTAATCTAGGTTAAAGAGCTTTCATTTTGGTTCCAGTTTAATTGGGTTTGAACAGCTTTTAAATTTGATGTGAGAAACCAGTTCAGGGCATGACTCGTGCCCCAAGGCACGACTCGTGCTCAAACCCTTAAGTCACTCAGAACGATTGGACATCCTAGGTACGACTCGTGCTCACGACTTGGCCAAGGGCACGACTCGTGCCATAGGGCACGACTCGTGCCTCGGCCCAGAAACTGGTATAGCAGCAGCAACAACAACAAAATTCCAAAGAAACCAATTTTCCAACCAAATGACTTCTACTTTGTGATTCTAAAGGAAATTTCCAACTTATTAACTTCATTCTAACTCATTTAACTCCATGGATCATGTCTTGGACCTAGATCATCACCACTTCCATGAATCACAATATTTCATATAAAACTAACAATTTCCTCAATCCAAGAATGTTTCCCCAAACACCAAAGCCAATAGAACAACCATAACAACATTAATATTCATGAACATTCAAAGAAGGGAAAGGGTCATAACAACTCACCTTAGCTAATACAAGATGAAATGAAGCTCTTCTAGGCTTGATCAACTCCTTTAGATGTACCACTCACAAAAGGACACTTGGATTTGAAATGGACAAGGAATGAACTTGGTAGGAATTTGAGAAATGGAGGCTTTCACAATGCTCTTTCCATGGAGAATGGTAAGAGTGATAAGATGGATGAGGGAGGTGAATAGGGGAAGTATGGGAAGAGGGAAGAGAAAAGTATGGGAGGTATGGGGTGATTGTCCTAGGAGAGAAGAGGGGAGGGTTTTAAGGGATTTGTTCCCCTCCCTAAATTATTTGTCCAAGGCTTTCAACCATTAAAAATGAAAGCCCCTTTTTATTTCCCATTATTTATTTTACCCAATTTAACCTCCTCTTACTCCTTATCCATTTTCTATTTTCATTATTCCCCATGGTGCTTTATTTAATACCCAATGTATTCTTAAGAGATTCTAAATTTACTTCTCACCCAATTTATCTTTAATTAAGAATTTAAAGACATAAAGGAACACATAAAGCTAACTTAATATTAAAAGCACATAATATGATATTAAAATTAGTGCCTAGGGTTGGGGTCGTTACAGAGGTCACCCAGGACCAAGTTTTTGAGGACGCGGAGCAGCAGCAACAACAACAGTAGAATAGATCCTTTAATTTCCTTGTAATGAACAAGTCCAAACATTTTTTATGCTTTACTTGGTCGTTATGCCTTGGCCCATTTTAGGAGGCATTTTCCTTTATAACCTTTGTATCGATTGGTCTTAGCCCGCTTTTGGGAGACCAACTTCTGAATGCTAGTTGGCTTTATTCACCTTGTGTCGAGCAAAGTGTTTTTTCTTTACTGTCGAACTACCATGAGAACAAAATCGACTAAGACTTTAGTCGCACTGCTTTACATAACGATATGTACTAAGGTTATAATCGGTTCGTTTATAGAACAAGATTGACTAAGGCTTTAGTCGAATCCGTTTAATAAAGAGATTGACTAAGGCTTCAAATAATCTATTTAATACTTGAGATTGATTAAGGCTTAAGTTGAATCTCGTTTAAAAACGAGATTGACTAAGGATCTAGTCGAATCTATTTCTGCATCGAGATTGACTAAGGCTTTAGTCGAATCTGTTTATAGGATCGAGATCGACTAACAGTTAGATCTGAGCTAATACATAGAAAGCATGAGACAATAACGTCGGTAGAAATTTCGGGGAGCAGGCCCTTTTTATTGAATACATAACTTATTACATAGAGAGTTCATCATTTTTTACATCGACATAAGAACAAATTCATAAATAATACTTAGTCAAGTGACTAGCATGCCAAGGATGTTTCAGCTCACTTCCCCCATGATTGTCAATCATGCAGGTCCCTTCCTTGACTACCATTGTTTTTTTTTGTATGGACCTTCCCAGTTGGGCGACAACTTGTTTAGCTTGGCCTTACGCCCAATCACTTCAATTTTCCTCAAGATATAGTCTCCGACTCTGAACGACCTCTTACTGACCCTTTTGTCATGGTACCCCTTGGTTTTCTGTTTGTAGTTAACCATTCTGAGCTTGGCCGTCATTCGTCTTTCATCGAGCAAGTCTAAGTCGATCAACCTGTTGGAGTTGTTCTGAGTCTGGTCAAATAGTGCAACACTGGTTGTTGGAATATGTAGCTCGGCTGGTGTCATGGCCTCCGACCCATCAGTAAGATCGAATGGCGTTTCCCCTGTAGGCCTCCGGGTGGTTGTGTGGACTGCCCATAGAGCAAGTGGGAGTTCGTCCAACCATCTTCCAACTCGTCCACCTAAATTCTTACTTAAAGTTATCAAAATCAATTTGTTGTCTGCCTTTGCTTGTCTGTTTCCTTGGGGGTAGGCGACTGAAGATTTCCAATGCTTGACTCCCAACTTGTGCATCTCTGTTTCGAAAGCCGTTGAAAACTGAAGCCCATTGTCGGATACAATGGAATGTGGCACCCCAAAACGACACCAAATGTAATCATGGATGAAGTTGATGGCGTTTTCCTCAGTTATCTTGGCCAAAGGTTTCGCTTCTCTCCACTTTGTGAAGTAGTCTATTGTGACGATCACGTACTCACAGTTTCTGCGAGCGGGAGAGAAGGTCCCAATCAAATCTACTCCCCACGTGTCGAACGGCTAAGTAGCAATCACATGGGTTTACTCGATGGTTGGTTGCTTAGGCAGATCGGCATACCTTTGACACTTGTCACACTTCTGTACGAACTACAAGCATCCTCCCTTAAGTGTGGCCAGTAATACCCCGAAGTGATTATCTTGTCCGCCAAAGTTCTGGCCCCCGGGTGTTCACCACATACTCCACTGTGTACCTCGAACAAAAGATTTGGCACTTCTTGAGGATGGACGCACCTTAAGAGTGGTTTGATAAAGAACCTCCTGAACAAAGCTTCCCCATGAATAGTAAATATAGGAGATTTCTTCTTGATCACTCTATCTTTATGTTCGTCTTATGGCAGCTCGCCCGTCTGTAAGCCTTGTGGAAGAAGATGGAATGGTAAGAAAGAGAGAAGACTCGACAATTGGTGGTGTTGGATGTGGTGGGAAAATGGAGGTGAGCACAACTTTTCATGGAGGTGGAGGAATGAGAGGCAGGAGAGTTGTGGTGGAAGGGGCAGGGTAGAGAGGAGGAGGATGGCGAGTGTGGGAATGGGGAGAGGGTGGCTACACTGGGAAGAAAGGGGTGACGTGGTTTGGGTTTATTTGGGGTCGGGAGAGGTTCCAGGGGGTAAAGGATAGGGGAGAAAATAGTGGGTTTGTTAATTAAGTAATTGGTGTTAGATTTTTAACGGGTTAGTTGGTCATTTAAACATATTACATCAAATATTATCCATGTCATCATTTTGTTAATAAGATTTAACGTAATTCAACTGAGTTGCATTATTTGTAAAAAATCTCAAAAGTAGATTGCATTATGTTGTCACTAGATAATACTCCCTCCGTCCAAGTTAATACTTCACAGTTACTGTTCACGCGTGGATTAAGAAAAAAAATAATGATATAATGTTGTGAGTGTAAAAGTAAAATATGAGAGAGAATGAGTGGAGAGAATAGTAAATTATAATGGTGTTGTGAGTATTAAAATAATGTAGGAGACAAAGTGTGAAGTATGTAATTGGACGCCCAAAATAGAAAGTGTGAAGTATGTAACTGGACGGAGGGAGTATATTATATTTTGTGAAATTGAGGATATAGTACATTTTTCATGGTTTGGTAATTTACCTTTTGTTTGTTTAGAATGGAATTTATCACAACCATAAAAAACGAGGGGCACATTTAACAAAAATTTCAAAGAAAAAGGGCATAAAGTTAATTAATTCCAATTAAAGTGGATCTGAGTGTACACATATACAAACGAAGAGGGGTGAATTGAATCCTTCTCAAAATTTAGGAGGCCGTCTCTCTAAATCTCTCGGATAACTCCAAAACCCCCAAATCCTGTTCTATTCTCTCATTCCAGTCAGCTCGATTGCTCGCCGCCGGTGGCTGAAGATCCAATTTTTCCTTCTCAGCACGATTCATCGCTTCCATTTGAAGGTTAAAAATCTCAACTTTTCAATTTCTTTATTCTTCATAGATTCCTCATAAGGAGTAAACTAGGGTAAAAAATCCCAAGTTTTTCTCATTTATGCTACTTGAAATCAAGAAACTTGTGGTTTTCGGCTTGGGCATTTGTTAATTTTGTTGTTTTAGCCTTCATTTCTGTTTTTTTTTTTTTAACTTGTGGCTGTCAACAAGTTTCGACATTTTGCATGCGCCCGTTCGTGCTTATTTGTTAAGTGCAATGATTTATTGATTAATATTGAAATCTATGTTCAATTTTGATTTTTAAGGAATCTGACAAAAACACTAGTTAAACTAGACCTTGCTTTAGTTGATTCGCCTGGAATGCCTTTGTTTGTGGTGGTTAGACTCGTTTGGAAAGTGATCTGTATCCTCATTTGTAATAATTTAGCCCATTAATGTATATAATCAAGCGTCAATGGTGCATTGTAAGAATTGAATCACATATAGTATAATGGTGTGTATGTGGCGAAGTAGAGAGAGCTTAATCAAATCGGAAAATGGGAGAGACAAATACTTACACATAAGGGCAAAAACTTGTTGGTTAGGGCAACAAAGGTAAGGTCGTGAAGGTCTGTCTACTTTTTACCCAGCGCTATAAGGGAAATTGGTTTATTACGGTTGAGATGACTCTACATCTTCTGAACTATCAATCCATAGTACTCTTTGACGATAGACTTCATAAAGAAAATTCATTCAAAGAGATTTCCATATTATGGTCATAAGAATACATGACTTGATGATTGATTATTAGAGGCCCAAGATGGTCTTTTTTTCCTGCCTGTTTTAAAATTTATGCCCCTTGTTTGAGACAAATTGTCGGAAAACTGCTATGTCAACTCGTTTATGCCTTTTTCTGACTTCAAGTGCTGAAGTTGTTCGTTGATCCCCAATTTTTCCTGAGTAGCTCTTTTCAATTGATCAAACGTGACTATCATGAAGTATTTTCCACACATATATATATATATATATATATATATATATATATATATATATATAACAGTAATAAATGACTTATCGTGAAAGACTTTTTTTGTCCGCACCCTAACCTAAACCCTAGTCCGCCACTGATGGTATAAGTACCCTTTCTTCGATGTTACTTATTAGCTTGCTCTTCCACCATTGTTTTGAAATGTGGATTGTGATAACTTTAATAAAAGTCAAGCAAGTAATTTGAACTTGCTAATGAATGAAGGACAAGAATGTAGGCGTCTGAGTCCTTCCCAGTCAGTGTCACTTTAATTTCTGGAGGAATGAAGTCTTGTAATTGAATTTCTGTTCACGCTTAAAATCCAGTACCTCAGTAATGCTTAATGCTGACTCGCATCAGAAGATACGGCAATAATAGGTTGCTATTGTAGTCATTTTTTATATTAAACAAAGAAGAAGAAGAGGAAGAAGTTCTCTTAGATTATGTTGTGGTTTTGTTATTCCTAGTTGTCATTTTTATCAAATCTCGACAATGGTAATGGAAAACACATTACTATAAACAGATTTCTACAACTGAAAATGTCAAAAAGATTTCTTGAAGCTGTCCAAGCAGGTTTCAGATCGGTAATTAGATTATTTGACATCTTTCATTACACATCTGCACAACTTGTACCTTATTATTGATACATAAATTTCATAATCTCCCTCCCCAATACTGTAATCTATAGATCAAAGATCTATCTATGGCAACATTTAAGATATGTGAAGATCTTAACATTTTTAGATCTACAATTATCGGTTTAGTCTTTTAAATAGTGCCCTGCCCGGTCAGCTGTTTAGTCGGTTTAATGCATTAGGCCTTAGATGACAGGAACCTTATATCATCCATACAGTGTATCAGTTGCGGAGCCAGAATTTTTTTTAATGGGGGCAAGATAATTTTTAACATGAAATATTATAGTGTATAATACCTAGTTTTAGTTTAAAGGGGGGCAAAAATTTATTATAGTGCAATTTTTTCTTAATACAAATAGGGGGGGGGGGGCGCAAAATATAAAATTTAAGAGTGAAAAGCAATATTCTTAAACATTCTGTGTAGTACTAAATTGGCAAATTTGTATAAACAAAGGGGGCAATACAAAGGGTTTCTCTACCAGTGGCAATGTATGTATTGGAGCTCATATTGATTGCTAATCATAAAGTACTGACTAGCTAATCAGCCTAATCTTGAGTAAATAACCTTTGCGGCCATTGACTTAAAATCCGTATGCTACTCCACCCCTGTTGATAGGAGAAACCATCTTTTTTGTGTGCCTTGTGTGATTTCAGTATTTCAATTGGATATTTATTCGTCTTTTTCATGTTTTTTTTGCTATTACGTAATAACTAAAGTGCTTGAAGTTTAAAACACGTTATTCAGAAGATGCATTAGCTAATAGTTAACATTTGAACAACTGCTGCGGTGCTGCCTCTAACTCTTTGGATATGCTACTTCTGATTGATCATTTATTAATTAGTGTTAATTTTGATTCTCCTACTTATGCTCTGTTCCGCAGTTCCGCTGTAGTTTAAATGCAAATGCCCTAATATGGATTCATTCTATTATCTGCAGTAAGCTACTGCTGGCAAGTTGACGTGGTAGCAAATTTGCCTCTGATAATGGACCTGGGAAATGAGTTTGATCGATCACAGCCAGTGACCAAAAGAAGAAAAACCACTCCCAAGAAAAATCAAGCAGAAGCAGAGCCACTTGTGACATTGGGTGGAACTGCGATGGAAGGGAGTTCTGGACCACCTCTTGGTCTTATAGACCTTGGCACAAGTGAGGGCGCATACCTTCTGCGTGTTGCACTGCCTGGCATCCGCCATAATAAGTGTAAGTCCTCAAGTACCATATACTTTTATCTGTATGTGCGTGGTTTTTTTTTTTTTTTTGTGTTACTTTTTTTTTCTGAATATATATGTAAATAGTTAAATACCAATATACAATGCAGAGCTCATCATGCAGTAATATAAGTACTCTTTCATAGGGAAGTAGGGTTGGGTCACAAATCAAGTTTAAGGTGTGATGGAAGTCAGATACATACAGAAGTAACTTTCCATTTTAGGCTATATTTGCTAACATCATATACTGCCATTCTATGATAAATATATTATTTCCATTTGTTCTTCATGCCTTTTTGGCCCTACGTATGTCTGAAATGAAATTCCAACACTAATGGTTACATATGCTTAAATATAATAGAAAAGAAAAGAAAAACATCTTACGTCATTTCCCATTTATGTATCTCAATTGGCTTCTTTGCTGTTCAAGTCTTCAAGATCTACACACAACGTGATGCAAATGTATGGTGTACAAATAATGTTAGTTCTTTTTTTTTTCTATTTAATTCTCTTTTCGGGAAACAACTTCATTAGAAAAATAGCTCTCAGCCCAAACATTATTACTTTCTCAATTTCTACTGTAGTCACGACATCTAAAGCTCCGAGTATACAAACCCTTCAATTTCTTTGCAAACACATCAACAAATACCGTCCATATACAGTAAACATATTTGACCTCTGGTATTTGAGTGTAAAGCAAATCTAATTTGTCGTCGACAGATTATAACTAAGCTTTCTGTATTGAGCTTCTTGTTGCTTCATCTGGGAGACTTGTGGTTTTTCAAATTAGCCTATTAGCTAGTAATATGTTCAATAGAGTTAGCATATCTTATTATACGATTTTCAATTTCCTCGGCTTAATTGTCTTAAATAGAAACATGGTACGGAGCTTGGAAGTAAGTAGTTAAATATTGTTTGTTCTGGCAGCCAAAGTGAAGCTACATGTTCATGGAGATGGTCGAATAGAAATAGAAGGGGTGGTGCCAGACAGCGACTTCCTAAAAGCATCTGCAAAGAAATATCAAATAAAGGTGCAGGAGCTGGCCCCACCAGGAAGGTTTGGGGTTTCATTCAAATTGCCTGGGCGGATTGATACTAGGTTGATTGCTCCCAATTTTATGTCTAATGGAATTCTGGAAGTTGTCTTCAGGAAGGAGAAGATACCTTACGTGGGTATCGTGCAGATCCCTCCTATGAAGTAATGCACAATTTTTATTGTTTTCGGTCCGGACAAATGTGGTCATGTTGACTAGACAATTTTTTGTCCCATCAAGATTTTATTTTTTAATTATGGTTTGAGAACCTCAGAAGAACGTTTTCTTAGGTGTACCTTGTTCACTTAGTGTTGACTCATGTGGGTGATTAACTGTAGGGGTGGAAATGGTTCGGCTCAAACCGCGGTTTGGAACCGAGCCGAGCCAAACCGTGCGGTTTAGCTCGGTTTTTAAACTTATGCGGTTCAAACCGAGCCGAGCCGAGCCGAACCGTGATGGTTTAGCTCAGCTCGGCTTGGACTATTTTGTGGTTCAGCTCGGTTTGAAATTTCTCCAAACCGATGTATAGCGGTTTGACTTCTAAATTACCCCAAATCGAGCTAAACCGAACCATTTTCACCCCTAATTAACTGTATGAGAACCTCAGAACGTTTTCTTAGGTGTACCTTGTTCACTGTTGTGTGTGTGTTTTCTACATTGGTAGATTTGCATTACGTCTAATCTTTTTTTTTTTTTTGAAATAATTTTTTATTTTTTATTGTCGAATGCAATATTTGTTGGTGTTATGCCCTAGGCATATAACTATTTTGACTAATAGTTAATACCGTTATGTAATCGTCTTTACCATTTATAATATAGAATGTTTATCTTGAGTATTATATGTTTTACATGTTTATTATAATATTATGTGTTCCTAATTATTGTGAATAACTAGTATAAGTTGGTAATGGATAATCATAGAGATGATTATATGCATGGGAATGCACATTACACTTATAGGTATTTGTTAGAGAACAAGGTACTGGACTGACCCATCTATGAGATTTATGACATGGTCTATGATCGTATATGTCATGATTAAATCTCATGATAATCGTGTCATTAAAATTCTTAGTAACTGAGATTATCATCGTCTTCCACATGATGAACGTTGTGTTTAATGTAGTCTAACACTATCTTTAATAGGATAGCAATAAGGGCTATGTTAGCGCGACTGGATTCTTGTAGGGAAGAATGATAAGTTAAGATAGGATTTGTCCCTAACAAAGAGAGATGTCTGCTTGGGCCCCTCGATGAATTGTGTTGATGAAATGTGTGGCCACACTCAAGAGATTTGATAGAGATAAAATGCACTTGAATTATCAACATATTCGGAGTCGAGAAAGTATTGAACAATATAAGTTGACGTGGACCATGACTTATGTTCAATATGACATCGTGTGACAAAGGGATTGTGGCAATGATCTATCAAGGAATCAAGCTTTGATGTTATATTAATTGGGTGGACATAATGACTTGCTAGAAATCACTTATGTCTTGTGAGGATTGATGTTTCAACTCACTACCAACATAAATATAATTCCTATAGGGTCACACACCAAGAACAAATTGAAAATTGGCTCGAATATGGAAAATCAGATTTCTGTGGCCGAGGCGCCCGCCTCACTTTCCACGAGGCGCCCGCCTCAAAGGCAGAATTCCATGGGGCTACATTCTGGACACCAGGCGGCCGCCTTACCCCATCCCAGGCGCCTACCTCACCGCCAGAACTGGTACCTCCGTTTTTTGGCTTGGATTAGGGTTTCTTCCTAATGGTTATGAATATTTATAAAGTATAAATATACCCTTTTACCTCAGCCAAGACACACGAAAATTAGGGTTTATGAAATACTAATTCCTTGATTTTAATTACGAATCAAAGATCAAAACAACTTAGATCCAAATTCCATAACAACCATAGATTGTTGAAAATAGTTTCAACAATCAAGGATCATCTAGCAATCCAACAAGATACAGATCTTGGTTCGTTCGCGTGTGGAATACCAATAGAGGGTGGTTGCTTTATCACCTAAAGCTTGGAGACCTACGTTATTGATTCATCACCAAGGAAGAACAAGGAAGAAGATCAAAGTTTCGTCGACGATTCAAATCCGAATTACGATTCGTGTACGAAAGACAAACTCGCAATAAAGGTTAGTAAATCTATATTCATAGTTTTAATCTATTCATATTAGACGGATTCATGGCTAGGGCTTTGTTTTATATCAAGTCTTCTGCTGCGTATGTAACCCCAAAACCCAACAGTGGTATCAGAGCCGCGTTTAATTATGATTAGGTTAAATTGGCATGCTAGATATAATTGGATTATATGCTTTAACATGCTATATAATATAGATTGATGATATTATGTGTATTATTTTGTGAAACAATTATATGCGATATTACATGATTATGATTAATAGTTGATTGATGTAATTGATCTTCTACATGGGTTATTGATCTCTTTAATTTGATTAATTAGATTAGTAAATTCTCAAATTGAAACAAATTGTTTGTTTAGGATTTGATGTTCATATTTAATTCAATTAACATGATTATTCGAATCCTTAAATTTTGAGAATTGAATAATTATGTAATTAATAATTGTTATTTGTTACATGATTATTTGTATGATCCTAAAGTAGGATATTATGTGAAATTTCATGTTCATGATTATGTACACATAAGTTTCATATACAACCATGCGATGTTTGTTGCTATATGGAAAAACCTTCTTAAATGTTTAAGTTTTATGTCACCCCTTGATTAGAACACTTGTGAAATATTTGGGTATTTTGATGTAGTTTCGACTCAGTTGGGTGCATCATTATATCTTAATATGGATCAAGATGAGATAACGGTTGATGTAGTTTCGACTCAGTTGGGTGCATCATTCTATGTGTCTCATACGTTTGAAAAAGGTTAAACTTAATTGGTGCTTTCAAAAGAGTTTTGACCCAAGGCATAGATGAGATTAAAACATGTGTTGACATAAGATGTCTAGAATCTCATAAAAGATCTAAGAGTCATATATGATATGATTGATAAATGTTATCTACCTAAATAACTTGATTTCAGACATTGACTTAGTTAAACCAAAATTAAGTGAAATATGGATCTTAGCCCATTATAATTATATGATACATATTTGTATTTGAAGGTGTATAATTTAGTGGGAGTATTTATGAAATACATTATTTGTCTCTTAGATGATAAATGAATTGATACTTATATGTGTTCATATTGTTTGTGTATCTTATTGTAGAATGACATCACACAATAATCAACACTTGTCACTGCGATCCGTTCTTGAGAAGGACAAGCTCGAAGAGAACGGTACAAACTATTGGATCAGAAGCTTGAGAATTGTTCTTAGGCAAGAAAAAAAATTGTACGTTCTTGACGAACCTATACCTGCAGAACCCGTTGCCAATGCTGCAAGGGCAGATAAGAAGCAACATAAGAAATATGTTGATGATTCTAATGATGTTTCTTGCCTTATGCTTGCCACCATGTGTAAGGCTCTTCAGAAGGACCTTGAACACACGGAAGCTGCTTTTGACCTAGCACAGTGCTTATAGGAAATGTTTCAAGTGCAAGCTAGGCAAGAGAGGTATGATGTGGTGAAGACTCTTAATGCATGCAAGATGCAAGAGGGGCAGTTGGTTGGTCCTCATGTCCTTAAAATGAAAGAATATATTAAGCACCTTAATAGGCTTGGGTATCCTATGTGATTCCTTCACATATGATTTTGTATAGAATTATTAAGGAATTGTTAGAGTAAAACTTATTGTCAATAATAAAGGATGTGAAAAATCATCATGCCAACACACATTTCAACCTTCTTCTTCATTTTCCATCATAGCCTTCCACCCACCACCGCCTCCACCATGAAAACTGCCACCACCCACCACCACTAAAACCCATATCTTGGAGGTGGTGTTCACTTCAGATCTAGGAATTGAAGAGAAAGTCAATCTTTTCTATTAGTCTTTAGTTCTGTTTTAATAAATACCTGGTCTTTAGGGAGTCTAGTTGTTTGCATTTGAATTCTAAGTTAATTGTTTTGATTACTGATCTTTTGGATAAGGTAAGCTGAATTATCTCGGTTCTGTTAAGTTGTAAAGGCTATTTAAAGCCTAAGTCTCTCTTCAATAAGAAGTATCTCAGTTCTCTCATATGCAATTAAGTTGGGTTTTTTCCCTAACATTGTGGTATCAGAGCCTCCATAAGGGGCCTGATTTTGAGAGGTTAGGAACTACAATATCCTACTGATAAGTGACTATTATATAGTCATTTATCCTTAATTTTATATACTTTTTATTGCATAAAACATCATTTCTCATTTCATTTCATATACTTTTTAGTTTCTTTTCCATATTTTCTAGATTTTACGCTTTTGGTATATTTCTTGCATTTAAAGACAGGTTTTAGGTTCATTTTTATCAAAAGGATACTTGGACACTTCAAGGCAAAAGACATGGAAGAGCACCAACCAAATCAAGCACACACAAAGCTAAATTTCAGAAGGAGCGGCCGTGCAGCCAAGATGGAGCGGCCGTGCACTTGGCCTTTTTCAGGCCATTTGTGGCCCTAAAATATAGAGTGGCCGTGTCTTGAAGAGGGAGCGGCCGTGTCATTATATGGAGCGGATGTGCAGCTTGGACAGGAGCGGCCGTGCGAAGTGTCAAGACTCAAATTCAAATCTGGCGCCAAGGGTCACACGGCCGTGCAACTTCCTTGACGCGGCCGTGCAAAACGCGACTGCAGACGTAAAAGCACCTTTTGATGGCACCCGATTGAAGAGTCTCCTCCCTTTTATAAATAGGACCCTAGTGATCAGTCTTAGACACGAATGATTAGAGAGAAATCACTGATATTAGATAGATAGAAAGTACAAACACTTGTGACAACAATTTTCCAAAGGAATTTGAAGATCAAAGTCATTGTTTTTGTTCTTGGAGTTACTTTGGAGGAAATAAAAGTGAAGCATTATTCTCAGCACTTGCCTTCTACATTCATAAGTATTTCTTACTCAATCCTTTATTATTGCTTATACTTTATAAATGGCTCGTGAGTAATCCCCCTTATTCTTGGGGTTGGAAACTCAAAAGCATACTTATTCATCATCTTAAAATGTTTAGTCTTGTCTTCTTCCTTCATCTAAACAATTTCTTTATATTATTCTCTAAATGTCTTACATTTTGGAGATGTCCAATTTGTATGATTCAGTTAATTGAGAGAAGTACCTAGCGGAGAATCTCGATTGACGGAACCATATAAAGAAACTAGGTTTCATTGATCACGAGAGTAGTTGATGGCCTAGGGATGTTCCTTTAATGGAAAGTATGTTGACTCTCGTCCTTAATGGATTCTTACTAATTATGGTCAGCTAGAGATAAGCCGGAACGCCCGTTTGTGACAGGGCGGGAATAACGTAAACGGAAATCTCAAACAGTTAGGACATAATTAGTGAAGAATACAAACGCTACTGTCTTAGCCCGAAGTAGCGTAGGCTTAACATACCATCCTTGCTTTTTATGAAAACCTTTTATCTCTAAGACAATGACGATTTGATGAATAAGATTATGTGTATGATTTCCAATCCCGAGAATGCTTCGTTTTATAAGAATTTAATCAAAGTACTTTCTGTTTATGATTCTCTCTATTTTTCTAAAAACAAATTTTATCTCCCCCCAATATTTTTTATTACTTTCTAAAGACAAAAATATTCCCTAGTAAACCCTGACTCTGTGGGATCGACCCGTACTTGCACCCGCTATATTACAATAGCCCGTGCGCTTGCGGAATTAAATAAACCGTTAGGTTTCGACCGAACAAGTTTTTGGCGCCGTTGCCGGGGACAACGGTTTAATTTTATTTTTGTCTTTACTACATAATTTTTAGTTTTTGTTTTATTTTTACTATCTTGCTTTCTCTTCCGATAAATTGTTGCGTTTAATTTCTCTTCAAGTGTTTTTCTTATAGTTTATGAAACGGACTCGGACATACGTTGACAACTTTGATCCGGAACCCGAAAGAAGCTTTCACGAGAGATTAAGAAGATTTAGAGAAACTTTAAAGAAACATATGGAAGGAGAACCGCAAACACCCGCTAGGACCCTAAGGGACTTTGTTAACCCAAGTACCCCGGGAACTAGATCCCCTATTGTTGTGCCGAATGCCGGAGCGGCACACTTTGAGATAAAACCGCGACTTTTGCTTATGATTATGAATAACCAATATAGCGGCACCGCTTTCGAAGATCCTCATCTCCACATCCAAACATTCTTGGAATACTGTGATACCACACGTATTCAGAATGTCACCCAGGAAGCAATTCAGATGCGCCTTTTTCCTTTTTCTCTAAAGGATAAGGCGAAACAGTGGTTAATTTCAGTCCCACCCAACTCTTTTACAACTTGGGACCAAATTCAAGAAGCATTCCTTGGACGTTTCTTCCCTCCGAGCAAGACCGCTCAAATTCGGACGAAGATTACAAATTTTAGCCAAACAGGAAGCAAATCACTGTATGACGCTTGGGAGCGATTCAAAGAGCTCCTAAGGATGTGCCCTCACCACGGGCTTGAAAAGTGGTTAATTGTGCACACTTTCTACAATGGTCTCACATATAGAACAAGGGAAACAATTGATGCCGCCGCAGGAGGTGCACTAATGAGTAAGACGGTGGATGAAGCATACGACTTGATAGAGAACATAGCCCTGAATCACTATCAATGGTTCAATGAGAAGGAACAACCGCATGGGATTCCAGGTAAGTACAATATTAATGTCATTACTACCTTGTCTTCTAAAGTTGATATGCTTCTTAAAAAGTTTGAAAACTTTAATGTAAATCTCGTGGCCAACATTAATGTTGTTTGTGAACTATGTGGGTCAAACTCACATAGTACAGAATGTTCTGAATTGCTTGACACTACTTCTAGTGATCAAGTAAACTTTGTTAATTCTTATGGGGAAAAGGGTGGTATGTATTCAAACACATACAATCTCGAGTGGAGAAATCACCCAAATTTTTCCTATAAGAATAACAATATTTTAAACCCGCAATCTTCTACACAACCACCGGGATTCACACAAAAGAATTTCAATGGCAATTCTAGTGCTTTCCCTCCCCCTAAGTCTAAATTGGATCTTATTATGGATTTTATGATTGAAAGTAAGAATGAGCAAGAAAAGACCAATAATGAGTTAAGGGAATCCATAAAGTCGTTGAATGCTAGGTTTGATAATTTAGCCGCCCACAATAGAATGCTTGAAAATCAACAAGCTCAACGAGTAGGCACCTCGCATAGACCACAAGGGAGTTTTCCCGGTCAATCGCAAAGGCCCGATGAGCATGTTAGTGCGGTAGAAACTAGGAGTGGAAAAGAAATTGTAGATCCCCTTCCTAAGAAAAATATCAAACCGAGTAAGGAGAACATTAGTCCAACCCCACCGCTGGTTGAGACTAATGAAGATGTTGAAAATGGGACAGAATCCCCTAAGATTTTTAGAAATTTTGACCCTCCAATACCATACCCCCAAAGGTTGGTAAGAGCCAAACTTGATAGACAATTTGCAAAATTTTTAGAAGTCTTAAAGTCTATTTACATCAACATACCTTTTACCGATGCACTTCAACAAATGCCGTCCTATGCTAAGTTCTTAAAGGATATTCTTGCAAATAAAAGGAAACTTGAGGAGCATAAGACTGTCGCTTTGACAGAAGAAGTAAGTGCCATTTTACAAAGAGAACTTCCTCCTAAATTAAAAGATCCCGGCACTTTCTCAATTCCTTGCAAAATAGGTAAATATAATGTTGATAATGCTTTGTTAGATCTTGGGGCAAGTGTGAGCCTCATTCCGCTTTCGATAGGTAAGAAACTAGGTGTGGGGGAAATGAAACCCACCACTATTTCTCTCCAACTAGCGGATCGCTCCATTAAATACCCAATGGGTATTATGGAAGATGTCCCTTGTCAAATCGGGAAATTGATAATCCCGGTCGACTTTGTAGTCCTTGAGATGGAGGAAGATAACCAAATTCCAATCATTCTAGGAAGACCTTTTCTTGCCAGCATTTGGAAAGTGCAGTAATAGATGTAAAGAATGACACTCTTTCTCTAAACATTGGAAATAAGAAGGTCGAATTTAAAAACTTAAATCTCAAGAAGTCGTGTCATGAAGTCAACGCTCCTGAAAATGATAGCAAAAAGGGTGAGAAATCACAATCCAAGGACTCAAAAATAATAATTAAAAAGCCCTTAGATGATAGAGGTGAAAAAAATGTGCACCCTAAACAACCTAATATAATTGAAAAATCAAAGGGTAGGGGGCCTAAGAAAAAAGGCACACCGGAATATCGCGTGTGCATCAATCATAAGATCTCAATCACGCCAAATGGTAAGAAATGGCGAGTTGTTATGGATAAGAGACCATTACAATACCACTCACCGCCCATTGTTACTGATAGAAAGGGGTCGAGCTTATGACCTTAAACAAGCATCATCGGAATAGTAAACCGATGTATTATATTACTGTTTATCATAATTTTGTTTACCACCGCATGCTTATCTTTTTACTCTTTGTCCTTGAAACATTGAGGACAATGTTCGTTTCAAGTGTGGGGGGGGGGGTATATCTATCTTTTTACTTGCTTTTTAGTTTAAATTTACTTGCTTTCTAGTGTAATTTTTTCTTTTTTTTTAACTTAGTTGCATTTTTATTTATGCATGTATAATAGTATATAAAAAAAATATATAAAATATAATAAATCCCTATGATGATCAAAAATCATTATCTCTTTGCTTGCCATTTGCCCTAGTATAAATGCCTATTTATCTTTTCTCTCATATTTTCTATACAATTAGAAATCTATAAAAAGAAAAAATATAGGGATATTTTTAGGAAATAATTGAAAGCCTCATAAGTTAGTATAGCACAATATAGAGTCTCATCAAGGAAAATGCATTTGATTAGAAGGAATTTTTTTATGCTTGGTCATTTATGCAAATATTGAAAATATTTCTTTAAGATTGTACATCTTTTATCTTTATTAAATGTTTATTCCCTTTTTAGAAGCACCTTTTTGTTTGCATCCCTTGAATCACACCCTTTCATCAAAAATTCCATCCTTCCATTTTTCAAATCAAATCAAAGTAAAACACTTTTATCTTATTGCTAAAAAGAGTGACATTTGACACCAATCCTTAAAAGCAAAAAGAAACCTATTACTTCCTAAGTAACTCGGGGCACGGCGTTCGCTACTGTAAGTACCCAAATCTGGCTCATGCCTTCCGGTTAAATTTCCCGGCAATTTCGGTAAGTTTTTCGATAATTCCCCAGACCTTCCTAGTTTTCCGGAAACATTCCAGAACTGTTTTTAATTAAATAAGAGCTGAAGGGAATCCTTCCTAATTAAGAAACACGTTTTTCTTAATTAGGAGGGAAGGTTCTAGAATTTGCCACCTTGCATGGTTCTAGAATGCTGAGTCATTGTGGATAATGCCGCACGGCTGCATTAGCTCGCTGCCCTTAGCCGCACGGCTTCATTAGCCTTATCCAGACTGCCTATAAATAGAGCCCTCCTCTACCCATTTAATCAATCAACAATTAACACACAAATCACCCACAAACACTCCAAAGACGTGAAGAACACTGTTGAAAGATCCAAGAAGGTGAAGAAGAAGGCCAAGAAGCTCCCTCCCTCCTCCTTGAAGATCCAAGACCAACCTCTCCTCCTAGCTCCGCCCGAAGAAGAAGGAAGCCATTGGTAACCTCGCACGCCCTAACCTCGCATCCTAATTGCTTTATAAATTGCTCATTGCATTACTTTTATATTGCTTGGGACTTGGTAGATTAAAGATCATATCTTCATATTCCCCCTTCCCCTTTTGCATGCATTAGACATCATTTGTCATTAAAATGTAGTCTTTTCCCATAAAGGTGCATCCTTTGCACCTAAAACCCCCATTTTCAAATAAAAATGTCATCTTTATGCATCCTTTGCATATAAAAATCAAATCTTTTCAATCAAAATGCATCATTTGCATCCAAAATCATCTTTCCAAGCATCATTTGCTTTAAAGACCATGTCTTTACCATAAACTAGCATCATATGCTTTTCAAAATGCAATCTTTATGCATCATTTGCATAATGAATGCCAATTTCTTCAACAAAAATGCATCATTTGCATAAAAATCAAATCTTTATGCATCATTTGCAATAAAGATCATTTCTTTAAATTAAGTGCATCATTTGCAACCCAAAAATGTCATCTTTTCATTAAAGTGTCATTTTTACATACATTTCCCCCATTCCCCCATTAGCAACCTAGGAACGGACCGGTGTAAAAGATCCTATCTTTACATCGTTCCTTCCATTAAAGGTTCCATATTTCTTTAGAAAGGGACAACCTTGAACCCTATATCTCCAATTATCGCTTAAGAAAGAGTATGAAGCATCTATACAAGCTCGACCGTCTTAAAGCGTAGGATTGATGGGCTAAGGACCTTCCTTTTCTAAAGAACCTCATCTTTGACCATAAAGAGAGTCATTCTCTCGATCACGCAAGTCTCGAGGGTCCCGAGGTTAAAATGCGATGATCACAAGTCACAAGATGAGGGCGGGATCATAATCCCGAACACATAAAAATCCAAGGAATCCCGAGCGACAACCAACAAATGGTTTGTACGTCCGGAAGACGACTTGGGACATTCCCTCCTTATTTTCAAACACATGCACACAAGAAAGCACGCAAGCAAGCACGATTAATGAAATCATGGGAGACTTGCTCCGGCAAGGCACCTTGGGTGAACGCCAAACGTTCTTCCCAAGGGGTAACTTAACCTCCGAACCCATAAAACCTTTTTTTCAAAGTTTTGAGGTAATCAAAATGGCGTGGCGACTCCGTTTTTCAAATTAAACCGGATGTCTTCAAACTCGCGTGAATCCAACAAAAACAAAATTTGGGGCTCACATTCACAGTTTGGCGACTCCGCTGGGGACATATCCCAAAGGAGAAAAGCTTTTATTTTCAAAAACAAAAAATCGATACTCGGTATATAGGTGGAAACCACTTACCCTTCCTGCACACTCCCTGATGTGGGAGTTGGGATAACCGGTGGTTTAACAATCCACGTACCAGTATCCCTTTTCGAAAAAAAATTTGAAAAAATAAAAGAAAACCTTTCCCTTTGAGCGGGTTAGACTCCCGTCGCTGATTTCATTAATCATGCTTGCTTTCTTTACCATGCATTGCATCATTTGCATCTTGGAATTTGTGCATACTTTGAACGGGAAACAACCCGAAAAATAGCAAAAGGAGTGGAACCTGGAAAATTGATCCATGCAGTCGTACGGCTCAATCCTCATTGGATTCTGACCGGGCGACCTCAGTGGCAATTCCACCAGGAAAAATTGAGGTTAATCTGGCAGTCCTAGCAGCTTGGGGCTACTCAGCTCCATGACTGACTGGGGCTCCCAGAAAATTTACGTGCTTATGTGTTGCATTCTCCCCGTCCCGAAAATCATTCCTTTAAAACACATTTCTGAAAATCTCTGTTTTAACTCAAAAAGGAACATTTTTAGGAGACCGCACACTACGCGCACCTGATATATCCTGTACACTTTTGCACGCACGTCCTTCAAACCCGAGGGTGGTTCCAGCTGCAGTCACGGACAGCCTTACGATGCTCCCGGGCGCGCACGGAATCATCCCAACCTCCCCATGGCAGCCAGTGTCGACCAATGCACAGTCCGTGTCACACGTTTCAAAAAACCGTGACTTTTGGTTGGTTTTTGGTCTAGTCCGTGTCATATAGCCCAGTTGCATACCCTCGTAAAGGTCAAGCCTTAGTTCATAACGGAAGAAGAACTCTGCCAAAATTCCAACAAGGAAAAATTGGCGAGATCTCAACTCCGACATTGACTATTGACCTTGACCTGCTGTGAATGTGTGCCCAAAATTGGATTCACGCGAGTTTGAAGACATCCGAGTTTAATTGAAAAACGGAGTCGCCACGCCATTTTGATTACCTCAAAACTTTGAAAAAAAGGTTTTTACTTGGGTTCGGAGGTTAAGTTACCCCTTGGGAAGAACGTTTGGCGTTCACCCAAGGTGCCTTGCCGGAGCAAGTCTCCCAATATTTCATTAATTGTGTTTGCTTGCGTGCTTTCTTGTCTGCATGTGTTTGAAAATAAGGGGGGGAATGTTCCAAGTTGTCTTCCGGACGTACAAACCATTTATTGGCTGTCGCTCGGGATTCCTTGGAATTTTATGTATTCGGGATTATGATCCCGTCCTCATCTTGGACTTATGATCATTGCATTTTTAACCTCGGGACTTGCATGATCGAGAGAATGACTCCCTTTTATAGTCAAAGATGAGGTTCTTTAGAAAAGGAGGATCCTTAGCCCATCAATCCTACGCTTTAAGACGGTCGAGCTCATATAGATGCTTCTTACTCGTTCTTAAGCGATAATTGGAGATATAGGGTTCAAGGTTGTCTCTTTCTAAAGAGATCATGGAACCTTTAATGGAAGGAACGATGTAAAGATAGGATCTTTTACACCGGTCCGTTCCGAAGGTTGCTAATGGGGACATGGGGGAAATGCATGTAAAAATGACACTTTAATGAAAAGATGACATTTTTGGGTTGCAAATGATGCACTTAGTTTAAAGAAATGATCTTTATTGCAAATGATGCATAAAGATTTGATTTTTATGCAAATGATGCATTTTTGTTGAAGTTGGCATTCATTATGCAAATGATGCATAAAGATTGCATTTTGAAATGCATATGATGCTAGTTTATGGTAAAGACATGGTCTTTAAAGAAAATGATGCTTGGAAAGATGATTTTGGATGTAAATGATGCATTTTGATTGGAAAGATTTGATTTTTATATGCAAAGGATGCATAAAGATGACATTTTTATTTGAAAATGGGGGTTTTAGGTGCAAAGGATGCACCTTTATGGGAAAAGACTACATTTTTATGACAAATGATGTCTAATGCATGCAAAAGGGGAAGGGGGAATATGAAGATATGATCCTTAATCTACCAAGTCCCAAGCAATATAAAAGTAATGCAATGAGCAATTTATAAAGCAATTAGGATGCGAGGTTAGGGCGTGCGAGGTTACCAATGGCTTCCTTCTTCTTCGTCGGGCGGAGCTAGGAGGAGAGGTTGGTCTTGGATCTTCAAGGAGGAGGGAGGGAGCTTCTTGGCCTTCTTCTTCTCCTTCTTGGATCTTCCAGCAGTGTTCTTCACGTCTTTGGAGTGTTTGTGGGTGATTTGTGTGTTGATTGTTAATTTTTGTGTGTTGAAATGGGTAGAGGAGGGCTCTATTTATAGGCAGTCTGGATAAGGCTAATGAAGCCGTGCGGCTAAGGGCAGCAAGCTAATGCAGCCGTGCGGCATTATCCACAATGACTCAGCATTCTAGAACCATGCAAGGTGGCAAATTCTAGAACCTTCCCTCCTAATTAAGAAAAACGTGTTTCTTAATTAGGAAGGATCCCCTTCAGCCCTAAATTAATTAAAAACAGTTCCGGAATGTTTCCGGAACACTAGGAAGGTCTGGGGAATTACCGGAAAACTTACCGAAATTGCCGGGAAATTTAACCGGAAGGCATGAGCCAGATTTGGGTACTTACAGAAGCCCCTCGGCAACGTCACTTGCAAGGCGAGTGGGGTTGTCGATAGAAAAGGATCCGATCTGGCGAATGCCGAGACGGATTGGGTGACCAAGGTGGTCGAGTGGCTGAACCTCTTATGAAAGGCTACCTACGTATCCCGGAGGAATCAAGCCAGGCCGTAGTTCGGAATTAGGATCCGCTGGGGAATGGAGAAGAGAAACTGGTCTCTTCTTTGAGGAAATAGAATGGAAAATGACCTAGGAGGTCAAGCAATTGATCCTACTGGGGATATGCTAGGAGTGACCAAGGTGGTCAGATAACAAAGTCTTTTATGAGAGACTACTTCATCACTGAGGAGTGACGGAGGAAAAAAGGGTGACCAAAGTGGTCGGATGGCTGGACCTTTTATAAAAGGCTACCTACGTATCCCGGAGGAATCAAGCCTTGATCGTAGTTCGAGCATCACTAGATAGGTAGGAACGATGTCTAGGATCCTCGAGGGTTTGACAATTAATGGAGGATGTCACCTGATTGACAATTAATGGAGGTTGTCACCTGATTGACAATTAATGGAGGTTGTCACCTGATTGACAATTAATGGAGGTTGTCACCTGAGAAAACTGGAGCTTACGTCACTATCGAGAAGATAGAGGTAGCTAAAGTTGAGAGAAACTTAAGCGTACGTCACTATTCGGGATAGAGGTAGCTTAGGTTGAGAGAAACTTGAGCGTACGTCACTATTCGGGATAGAGGTAGCTTAAGTTGAGAGAAACTTGAGCGTACGTCACTATTCGGGATAGAGGTAGCTTAAGTTGAGAGAAACTTGAGCGTACGTCACTATTCGGGATAGAGGTAGCTTAAGTTGAGAGAAACTTGAGCGTACGTCACTATTCGGGATAGAGGTAGCTTAAGTTGAGAGAACTTAGCATACGTCACTATTCGGGATAGAGGTAGCTTAAGTTGAGAGAAACTTGAGCGTACGTCACTATTCGGGATAGAGGTAGCTTAAGTTGAGAGAACTTAGCATACGTCACTATTCGGGATAGAGGTAGCTTAAGTTGAGAGAAACTTGAGCGTACGTCACTATTCGGGATAGAGGTAGCTTAAGTTGAGAGAAACTTGAGCGTACGTTACTATTCGGAATAGAGGTAGCTTAAGTTAAGAGAACTTAGCATACGTCACTATTCGGGATAGAGGTAAGCTAAGTTTAGAGTTTTGACAATTCGGAGGTTGTCACCTAGCGTTATCCCGTTATAACGGAATTAACGGAGGCGACTGGGAAGAAAGCTTAATTGCTTAAGAGATAAGGGATATTTTCTGAAAAAGATGTTATCTTGGTTAAAAGATAACGGGAATTTGCATGCCCAAGTGGAAGGTCCAGGAAGGATTGTAATTTCCCGTCGAGCGAATGAGGCCGCCCGGCATGAGATGGAGAAAAAGGAGCCGTACGGCTAGAGACCTATTTTTTCCAGATTATTTAAATCAGGTTTGAACGGGCATTGGGCATTATTGCCGCGCAAGAACTGCCGAGGAAGAGAGAGAGGAGAAGGGAGAGAAATTTTGAAATTCCTTCAATTCCCTTTGGCTCTACTGATTTGGAATGGATCCGGAGGGGAACCCAATGCCGAGGAAAGCTAGAAGGAACATCTCCGCGGCTGCGAGGAGGAGGAGGAAGGAGCTTGTTCGGACGGAGAGGAAGTATGACTTCCTTACGCCTCCATCGGAGCTCTATCCGGGGAGAAGGGAGCATAAATCAACGAACCCTCGATCGATTGGGGTAAGCATTCTCATTTTGCTCAAATCCGTCGATTTTGATTGAATTTTGAATGATTTAGGGCTTGACCCGAATTTTAGGAATTTTCTAGGATTTTTGCTAGGATTTTTGAATGATTTTGAGATATTGATGAATAACCTATGAGGCTAAGAATATGCAATGTGCAATTTGTTTGACAAAAATAATGGGAATGACCCACTTTTTTTCGCAAATAAAGTAAGAATGAAAAAATTGTCAAAAATGAGACGGAGTTCTTGCATGTGCTAGAACTAGGTCAAAATTTTGAGAAAACATGATTTTGGAAGATGAAAAGGATTCATGCATGCCATTTTTGAAAGAATAATGCTTATGTGCAAAGAATTGTGAAAATTGTGATTTTGTGCTTTAGGAAAGCAATGGGACTTGACATGACGCGTTTCAAGTGATGAAAGACGCTTTTTTGATGCAAATGATGCTAGAAAAACTTTTGTGAATGATTTTCTTTTGAAAACATGTGCACTTTTGTGAATATATGCATGCTTTTGAAAATGATGAATGATTGACACACTTTTTTGTTGTTTGTGCTTGTCTACAGGAGAACAAGTCTAGAGGACCATCTGAGATAGCAGTCAAGCTTTGGCAGAGGATGCCGGATTTTGAGAAAAATGGGGTGAACCCCAAGAATTTGGTGAGGGCTCCCGGTCTGGCTTCATTCGTCGAGGCTATCGGCAGGGGGATCCACATCACGTCTAAGAGCAAGGGCTTGGTCCAGGCCCTTTCCGAGTTCTGGTGGGACAAGCACACATAGCTTCCATCCGAGCCGGGAGAGCCGACAGTGACTCGCCGACTTCACAGCGATCACTGGCCTACAGTTCACCGGGAGGCCCGTGACTTGGAGAGACCACATTACAGCTGAGGAGTTCCAGGCTTTGGTTGGGTTTGAGTTGATTCCCAAGGGGCTGGGTATGGAGACACGGAATGTCGAGGTGGCAGTCCAGAACTGCATGCAGAACTTTGCTGCTAATGATGTGACTGCCCAGCAGCTGGCTAGAGCATTCATATGGTTGATGCTATCAGTCACTATCTTCGCTAATTCTGGGACGCTGGCCATGACTTGCCTCCTCGACTCTCTGGAGGACGTGGATGGGATAGGGACGGTCTCGTGGGGCGAGGCCGGATTGGCTGAGTTGTACTTCTCGTTGGACATGTACAGTCGGAACAAAGCTGCTTCCATGGACTGCTTCTCATTTGCCCTTGAGGTAGTCTCCTTTCTTTTCTCTTTTCTCTTTTCTGTCTTGAGACTTTTATGAGAGAGAGAATGACCTTTTTTTGATGCTTTGAATATGCAGGCCTGGTTCTGCGAGGTGATCGGGTTCTTCCCTTGGAACCAGCAGAGTGATGTCACCATCTTCCCTGCTATGGTTCGCTGGAGGGGAGATGCGAGAGATAAATTCACGGGGAAGACCCGGATTACCTTCGATTACAAGATGGTGAGGCCGATCATCAACAAGGACGGGCACGATGGAGTGGACTTCTACCCTTGGGGCAGGTATCCAGAGATCTTGCTGGGAGATGCCATTGAGGCGACTAGGCAGAGGAGGTGGCTCACTGGGCTGACATGTGATGTCATTTACTTGGGGGACCGTTTCTCGAGGCAGCATGGCCATGTCCCTCCATTGGACGCCATTACTCCCCACGATCCTCCAAAGACGGATGCTGCATGCCTGTGGATTGGCCAGAGGATGAGATTGCCAGGTACCAGGACGGCGTGGCTGCAGAGGAGTACTTTGACATGGATACCCCCTACACTGTGTTTGTGGAGCAGCGCCTGAGGACACCACAGAAGCTAGTGAAGCTGGCGGTCACTCAGGGATATAGGGAGGATGAGCCTACTGACCCGCCGATCCCTCCTGCGCATCTGTCCTACGTGGTCCATGGAGTACCGAGGAGGATGAGGATACCTGTCCCCGACGCTAGGGAGCCCCAGTACACCTTGCCGCCTTGACGGCCACTTGTAAGTATACTTTTAGGGTCTTTCCCTTTTTCCGCTTTCAGATTTTTCTGCTTTTTGCAATTTTCTGAGATTTTCTGAGATTTTTCTGAGACTTTTCTGAGACTTTTCTCTTCTTTTTCTCAGGTTCCAGCTCGCACTTACGAGATTGGTCGAGTGTAATAGGGGCTGGAAGGACGTGTGCCGATCCCTTGTCGAGGAAGCCGGCCTCGCGCTCGAAGGCGGCAATGCGGATGCACAAGAGCCCGGGCGCAAGAGACGGCATGTCGGGGGCACAGCGTCTACCTCATCGGCCTCGGAGTACTCTTCCAGTGCCATGCCTCGGGGGCGGGGACCCAACGCTGACATTCTGGAGCAGCTGGCTGAGTACGGGCACGATAATGTCCATCTGTTCGACGTGAGCGACTGTGAGGACCTGATGAGGGAGGCTAGCATTTATGAGCTGAGTAGTGATGAGGAGGAAGAAGAATCGGAGGCCTAGGAGGTCTCTAGAGTGGATTTAGGAACAGAAAAAACAATGAACACATTTTATGCACATTTTGTTTATTTTTTGCTTTATTTTGGCGCCGATGGGGCGAAGACATTGTATTTATGTTTTATTTGCTTTTCTAATTCATGCTTTTTCAATTTGCATATTATCTGAGCCTTGGGGCGATTTTTTGCTTGGAATCGGGGCTGAAACTGGGCCAAAATGATTTATAATGGTATATAAATGATTGAATGGCTTCTGGATATGTTTTTGTATAGGTTTTGGTTGAAAAAGTGGGGTGAAAACTCACTTGGGCAGCAACTTTGGTTGCTTTGCAGAATTTTTTCTGCAGAGGGCTAATGTAGCCGTGCGGATAGGTCACGAGGGCAAATGAAGCCGTGCGGCTCACGGTTGTTGGCTGGTTATTTTACGAATAAAAGCAAGGCTTGGCCATTTCATTTCATTTTCAACTCTAGACTTGTCCCAATTGTTCCCAGAGCACATTTTGGACCTAAAAGCACCATCTTTGGTCATTTTGCGATGGAGAAGCCCGTCAGATTGCAAAGGGGAAGCGAGACCGTTTTACTGTCCGATCTTCAATCTTGGGTGAGATACAACTTCCAATCTCATAGGGGCCTGCTTGATTCTTCCTTCAAGATCAAGTCTTTATGGCATTTGAGGGATCTCCCGCCCGATTGGGACCTTTTGAGAGCAGCAGCAAAGTTCTGGGACGTCCGGAGACATGTTTACTGCTTTTCTTATAACGAGATTGTCCCAACGCATGAAGACTTCCGAGCCTTCATTGGGAGTCCCGAGATTGAGGCTATATCTATTCCGCTGATCGGAGACGTGCCAGTGGCGGTAAAGCTTGCATCTTTTGCGAGATTCCTTTGGGAGAGAATTTGAGAGGATGATGATAGCCCGGATAGGATTGACCTTTCGATATCCCGGGCAGGTTTGGGGCGCAAGATATGGCTGCGACCACGGTGGCTATGGATGCTTTCATTCTTTGCATATTCTACGTTGTTCACTGCTTGAGTCCGTGGGGATCTGTCATAGTGGCCTCTTGGACATGGTTAGAGGCTGCAAGGCTGGGAAGGATATTGTCCGCTGGTTTTGGGAGAGACACTCCATGGGATTGACAGGATGGCTCGAGGAGACCATTTCATGAGATCAGGAGTCCGGCTGTGTTGACCTTATGGCTGCAGGGAGAGGCTCGGGGCTTTGCCGGGGCTTTGCCGACTCGGTGCCCTTGGGTGATTTCTCGGAGAGGTGCACCGAGGCAACAGGACCAGGGTAGGCTGGGAGCGACGATGGCTCGGCTATCCACTTCGGACATCCGTTGGTGGATTCCTCTATTGGAGGTTGCGGACCCGGGAGGATATTTCGGGAGTCTTATCTGTGAGGGTTCAGGATTCCTGCTGGTCATCCTTCTACATACCTGCTTAGTATCCAGGCAGTTTGGGGCTTTACAGGAGCCACTGAGTGATTGGGAGGACATTCGGACCATGGAGGTGGTGTCATTGGACATGAGGGATCCCGGCCAGCTTCTCTTTCTTCTCGAGGACTTGGACATACGCCGCTTTCCCACCCAGGGCTATCTTCAGGAGCGGGGAAGAGCACCATCTTGACCCTTGTCTACTTGGGTAGTACGAGAGGGAGATGGGAGCGACTCAGGTCATCTTGGAGGAGAGACGTCGAGCTTTATTGGGAGGCGGCTGGGACTCGAGCAGGACTTTGAGGGAGACTGAGGCTAAGGCGAGTCGCCATAACCAGTCAGGTGACTTGGTCAGGGATATGGAGGCTCGGTACAAGAGGTTGTCCGAGGTCGCTCCTTTGACTGAGGCTCAGAGGGAGGAGGTGCGGACTCGTGCTCGGATAGAGAGCACTTATTGACACGGGTTTGGTAGAGGCTCCAGTGAGGATACCGGAGGTCGGGATGAGGGATACCGACATCATAGATAAAAAGAGGAAGAAGACTCGACGGGGCCAAGGAAAAGGGAAGAAGACCAAAGAAGACTCGGCGAATGACGGCGACGGATCTTTTCTTAGGATTCCCTTATTGCCATTTTGCAAACACATTAGTTTATTTAGGCATTTTATGGTATTTTAGATCTTTGTAGGTTAGCGAGCCAAGAGGTAGGCCGTGCTTGAACTCATCAAGAAGTTTTTAACTTGTAATGAACAAGAAATATTATCTTAAAAATTAGTCAAGACACATTTCATGGAAATTCAAATGTCTTATTTATTGGGACCCGTTTTATGAAAACTGAAATACCCTTCATTATTTAGGACGCACTTCATGGAAGCTTGATTGTCCTTTTTATTGTTTAGGACACATTTCATGGAAACTTAATCGTCCTTTTTATTGTTTAGACCGAACCATATATGGCTGCCTACGTTCCCCTTTTACAAGAAAGACTAAGGGGCTCAGGTCTTCGTAGTTCATTCTGGTGAACTAATTTGTTCATGTGCAGCCACTGTTTTTGCCTAGACCGCCCTTTTTGGGGTTTTCGGCCTAGTGGGCATTACTCTTTTGCACTAAGATTTTTTTTCTTCTTTTTTTTTTTATGTGCAACCCTGTCTTTTGCCTAGACCGCCCTTTTTGGGGTTTTCACTCACTGGGTATTACTCTTTTTCCACTTTTTTTTTTTATAATTTTTTTATTATTATATATTTTTTTTAGACATAGTATCTTTTGAGCTTATCACCGTTGACTGGGTGGACAAAGGGATTGCCGTCCAGGTCTGCAAGCTTCATGGCTCCTCCCGATAGTATCTTCTGCACCACATAAGGGCCGATCCAAACGGGTTCCCATTTTCCCAGGGGGGTTGTCTTTGGTAGGGGGCTTCACTTTCAACACTAAGTCACCTTCTTTGATGTCTACGGCCTTGACCTTTTTATCAAACGCCCGGCCATCCGCCTTTGGTAGGCTCGGGTGTGTTCCATGGCTTTTAGCCTTCTCTCGTCAAGCAGGGCTAACTCATCATGCCGGCTGCGCAACCATTCCACTTCATTGACACTGTTTTCCAGGAGGACCCTTAATGACGGGATTTCCAACTCCACTGGTAACACTGCTTCCATCCCGTAGGTTAAGGCAAAAGGAGTTTCTCCTGTAGCATTTCGACAGACGTTCTGTAGCCCCGAGTGCCAAGTGCGGCTTTTCGGGCCAATCACGACCACGGGTGGCCATCTTCGGATGATCCGTTCGAGCGTCTTATTAGCGGCTTCCACGGTTCCATTAGTCCGAGGTACGTACGGAGACGACTTGTGGCGAGTGATTCTGAATTCGACGGCAAAGCAACCTATCACAATCCCTTTCAAAGTACGACCCATTATCAGAAATGATCTCATTGGGCACCCCATATCTGCACATTATGTTTTCTTTGATGAATTGGGCCACTTTTCTGGAAGTGAGGACCTTGTAAGACTTGGCCTCTACCCACTTGGTGAAGTAGTCGATGGCTACTAGCACAAATTCATGCCCATTGCTTCCTGCCGGGGCTATTTTCCCTATCACGTCAATACCCCAAGTTGCAAACGGCCAAGGAGTCGTCATGCGGCCACGAGGTCATGAGGCGGGAGATGGTTGAGGTTGGCAAACCGCTGGCACTTGTCGCATGCTCGGACGTGCTGGACACAGTCTGTTTCCATGGAAATCCAGTAGTAACCCATTCTGAGGATCACTTGCATCAGGGCTCTGGCATTCATATGAGGACCGCAAGGACCATTGTGGACTTCAGTCATCAACTCTTTGGCTTTTTCTTGAGTGACGCACAAGAGGAGTGGTCCTTGGTATCGCTTCTTGTACAGGTTGCCTCCTAGAATGACATAATGGGAGGCCAACCTTTTCAGAGCTTGCAAGCTCTTGGCTCTGACTCCTTCTTTCGGTCTACCTTCTTTGTCTCTGAAAGCTGACTCTCCATCTTTGAGGAACTGGTAAATTTGATTGTACCAGGGTTCCTTTATAGGCTCGGGTCCCAGGTCTACTTCACAACAGAAGGCTGGGGCTTCTCTTCTACCCACTCGGAAGGGTTTTATGGCTTTTCCCTCGGGGATCTCTACCAATGAGGCTAGAGTAGCTAATGCATCTGTGAATCTGTTCTTTTCCCTTGGCAATTAGTGGAAGGTCACTTCTCTGAACTGTCCAGTCAACTCCTCCATATGGGCATGATACCGCTGCAGGTTAGGGTCCACAGTCTTCCACTTGTTGGAAACCTGATTGATGATCAGGGCTGAGTCTCCGTAAACTTCTAGCTACTTGACAATCCTTTCTAAAGCAGCTTCCAAACCAGCAATGCAGGCTTCATACTCGGCAACATTGTTCGTGGCAGGGAAGTTCAACTTGAGGGCTATGGGTGTATGCTCATCCTTCGGATCGACCAGTAGCATCCCGATACCGTTTCCTCTTTTGTTAGCGGCTCCGTCAAAGAACAGCGCCATCGGTTTTCAGGTTCACTTGCAAAGATCCCTTCAATGCAGGAATTGGGGTTCGGGCCCTCATCTTCATTACTGGGAAAGTTTGCCAGGTGGTCTGACAATGCTTGACCCTTGATAGCCTTTCTGGTCACATAGTTGATGTCGTACTCTGCTAAGAAGAAGGACCACTTTGCTAGACGCATCGAGAGGGAAGGCTTATCAAAGATGTACTTGATGGGGTCCATTTTTGAGACTAAATTCATAGGGTGGGCTTGCATATAATGCTTCAACTTGCCGACTACCCAGACCAGTCCTGCACAGGTCTTTTCACATGCTGAGTAATTGAGCTCACTTCCCTGCAGCTTCCGGCTGACAAAGTAAATGGCGTTTTCTACCCGAGAGTCTTTCCTTTCCTGAGCAAGCATAGCCCCAACTGCCGTGTCAGTGACATTGAGATAGAGCAGAAGAGGTTTCTGTCTATGTGGGGGCATAGCTTGGAGGGTGTACCAAGTATGCCTTGATCTGGTCAAAAGCATCCTGGCATTCTTCGGTCCATTCTCGTGTCTACGTTCTTCTTCATGAGCTTGAAGATGGGCTCGCACATAGTGGTCAACCGATTGGCAAACGGTGATGTACTGCGGTTTTCCCATAAAGCTCTTGACTTCCTGCGGGTCCGAGGTGGCCTCATATCCATAATGGCTTTGATCTTTTGGGGGTCAGCTTAAATACCTCGCTCCTTGACCATATACCCAAGCACTTTTCCCCTTGTCACTCCGAAGGTGCATTTAGCAGGGTTTAGTCTCATGGAATGTTGTCTCGGTCTCTCAAAGAACTTCCGCAGGTCAACAAAGTGCTTGCCGTCCTCGCCTTTGGAGTGGATTATCATGTCGTCTACGTAGACCTCAATCTCCTTGTGGATCATGTCATGAAAAAGCGCGGCCGCTGCCCTTTGGTAGGTAGCCCGGCGTTCTTAAGCCCAAATGGCATCACCGTATAACTTGATAAGTTCCCACGGCGTGGTGAAGGCTGTCTTTTCTTGGTCTTCCTCGGCCATCTTGATCTGGTTGTATCTGCAAAGCCATCAACGAAGGATTTGACTTCGTAGTTGGCGAGTGGAGTCCACCGGGATGTCTATGTTTGGCAAAGGGTAATCGTCCTTGGGGCTGGCCTTGTTCAGATCTCGGAAATCCACATGCAGCGCACCTTCCCATTGGCCTTGGTGACGGTCACAATATTGGACAACCATGTCGGATATTCAATGACTACGATGAATCCTACCCGCAGTAGCTTCTCAATTTCTTCTTTGACCTTGTAGAGACCATTACGGCTTGATCTTTCTCGGTTACGCTTTGCGGTTTAGCATCCGGTGCTAGAGGGATTCTGTGCTCTACTATCGAAGCTTTTAGCCCCCGGCATATCCCTGTATGACCATGCAAACACGTCGACGTATTCCCGAGCGGATCGATCGGTCTACTGTCCCGTTCAACCCCCTGGAAGAAGTTTCCGATCTGTGTCTCTTTAGGTTCCTCGACGGTACCCAAGTTCACACTTGTCAAAACCTCCTCGGCGGCTTGGGCCCGGTTTTCCTCTTTTTGAAACCCGCTTAAAGATTTCTTTAATGTATTGTTCATTTAGTGTGTTTGCATCTTGTTCAAATGATTCATTATTACCTGTTGTTATGTTTTGAGTTAATTTATCATTTGTTAAGTTGGCAATAAGAGGATACTCGAAAGATCTGTCATTTCATTCAAAATAAGGGAAAGATGACATCGATTACATTTTGATAGTCCTCGGGCGTGAGGCTTTTGGATGACTCGAGAGGCTGGAATTCAAAGATTCTGACTCGGCTGTATGGACAACAGGGTGTTTGACACGACTGGGTTAAGAAGGACGGGGTACCAATCCAAGCTCCTCTATCATTTGCTGTCGGCTGGCTATCGGTCCTGAGAACGTCTCCCAATTCTTCAATGGCATTTCTGTCTTAGTTACCAAAGTGCGGGGATCAAAAGGATTTTCACCACCGTCTCCAATTACGGCAACTATCTCAGCATCTGAGCTGAAGTCGATCAAATGCGGGATCTGTGCTTCTTCATCAAACAACTATAGCAAGCCCCACTCAGCCGTCTTCACTCTTGGCGGCTTCTATCTGGCTGATCTTCGGAAGAGCTAACTCGAAAGCCGAGAGAAGTCTATTACCTGGAATGCTGACTCTTTGGCCGTCTGAGTTTCCTTTGAAGACATACTCGTTACGAACGGTAGTGGTAGCCCCAGGAATGTCGGCAAGTCAAGGAACATTCTTCGAACGGGATTGGGCGGCTTTCCCTTATTTTCTCAAGATTCTCCAGAAGGGTTTTCCGCAAGGAGATCTGGTGATCACTTTTATCGTATTGTGTCTCGCCTTATGTAAAATAATGGGTCGGGGATAAGCTGTAGGGATGAAGCGGACCCCTTTATCTTTTCTGCCATTTGGTTTGTACCCCAAGCCGTATACGGTATTGTTCCTTTACATCGATGATGGTATTGCGACCCTGAAGTCTTCCACCCAATCCAAGTCCCGGAAGATAACCCATTTTTCTCATCATTCTCATGGCAGGAGGGATTTGGTCGAAAGTAGTAGTGAGGTCAGTGCTACACACTTGTGCTTTGGAAGAAGCTACAGAGAATCCTGTCAATGCCAACCCTTCGTCATCATGTTTGATTTCCAATATCGGGATGTCTCCAGCGCTGGTTCCTTCTACCGTGACACTGTCTCCATAAATGGTGGTGATAGTACCATCATTTGACTGAAATTTGACGCACTGGTGCAAGGTAGAGGCTACCCCATTTATCTGGTGGATCCAGGGCCGTCCCAGGAGAGCAGTAAAGGAAATCGGAATATCAATCACTTGAAAATCAACGTCCATGACCTTTTTTCCGAACCACAGCTTGAGAGTAGCAATCCCCAAAACTGACCGTGCAGTGGAGTCATAAGCCTTAATAGTCTGACTAGAAGGCTTCAAATCTGTTGGTTTCAAGTCCAATAAGTCCATCATCTTGGCTGGCAAGACATTCATTGCAGACCCTCCATCGACTAATACCCGTGGCAATCGACGCTCTTCTAACTGGACTGTGATGTAAAGAGGTTCGTTATGACTAGCCCCATACTTTGGCAGGTCCAAGTCAGTGAAGGTAATGATGTTTCCGTAGTGGATATTTCCAATCATTTGGACGACCTCATCTGGGGTGACATCTATGGGCACCATGGTCTTGGCCAAACTTTCTTCTAGCTTCAACTTATGAGGGTATGAAGAGGTTAACAGGGACCACAAGGAGATATTGGCTTGGGTACACTTCAGCTGAGTCAACACTGGATCCTCTTTGTCAGAGTCTGGCTTTTCTACTTCCGACTTATAAGGCCTCTTATCTGTCTTTGGCTCCGAAACGGCATTCTTTTTGTCACCCTTAGGCTGCTCAATACTCATCTGTCCAGACCGAGTCATCACATAGACATTAGATTTTCCTGAGTCATTATTCCTCCTGGAGGATTACGGTTAGCTCTTTCAAAGTCAGAGGCGGGCTCTTGCTGGCGTATGGCCAATTCTGCTGATTAATCTGATTAATGGCACTACTGGAGGCGTAGGCTGCTTTTCGAATCTGATCCCAAGTTAATGGCTTTCTGACCTTCTCAAGGTTCTCACTCTCTAATTGGCTTAGCAGTGGGCTGGTTTCAGCTTTACCTTCTCCGTTTAAAGCCTTCACAGTCTCATTCAAACTTTTCAAAGTCAACATGCAACAGGAGTTATCACCTTCAGGGTTTGGATCACGGCAGGCTTTCTCATCCGGGTCCAACAATTTTTTCAACAGAGCGGGATCACATTCCTCATCACTGTCAAGCATATCCCTTCTTTCTCTAGGGGTCAGCCTTCTGACGGCATCTTTGACATTGGCTAAACATTTTCTGAAGTGAGAAATTCCATCATCAATAAGGATTTCTGCGGGGTCAAACCTCATTGCGGGTTTCTGTTCTTCACTGTCAGGAAGGTTTTCTGGGCTTTTTGGCTTCTGGGCTAACCACTCTTCTACTGTTCCTTCCGGCACTTCGACCGTGTCTTCATCAGTATCACTGTAGTAACTCTCGCGGGAACTTTCGTCTTGACTACGATGACCAATGAGGGCAAAAGCGGGTCGGGATACTTGACGCCATATAAGAGGTATCTTGGACTCCTCCTTTGACTTGGGAATTATCGAGAAAACATCATTGTCGTCACAGGACATAAAGGGGACTGGGGTCGCCTCAAGACTTAAGACTCTTTCCAGGGCATCCATACACTCTTCTTCGAACAAGGTCTCAGGAGTGATTACTAACACTGTAACAGAGTCTACTCTTCCTGATGAGAGTTTGGCTTCCGCAATGCTTACGTTTTCCAGATCGGTGGGTGGAGCCCATTTTCCTCTTTCAGCTAGGGCTTCAATTAAATCCCTCCATTCACCGACCAAGTCTTTGTAAGGAGTATTGAACTCTAGGATGTAGCACTCATATCTTGCTACATCTAAGCTAGCATCTTTTTCCTTTTCGAGCCTTCACACAGTGCAAATACACTTTGAAGTGATTTCATCTCCTATTCCGGGTCGGTGGTTTCCTACCTCATCCTGCCCTTTGGGTTTCACTTCTGCGACTCCAAGTCCATTCCTTCTACGGGCTGTCATCATCACTGTAAATCCATCCATTCCTATTCTCGTTCCCGATCGATTCTTCACTACCATTGTCGAGAGATAGGCAAATTCACGAGCGTTGACGAAATTAGAGAGGTCAGGTTGGTACTGGGATTCCAAAGTAAAGGGATTTGGGTTAGGCTGAAAGGAGGGAAAGAGTCCCACGGGGTGATGCAAAGGCTGTGAGGGTGTCGGGACCCTGACGGCTCGGGATGTTGGGGAAGACTGAAAAGGGACAGTCTTTGGCAAAGGATTAGGAGGGGATGGGCTATAGGCTAGCTCTGCTTCCCTAGTCATCTGGTTACCCAAACCAGTGCTGTTCTCTGTCGAATCGGACATTCTGACTCTCTGGACTGACCAAACTGAGGATTCTGGCGAACTGTCTGAGAATTCTGCGCTAACAAGTCGCTGACCTGGTGTTCTCACCCACTTCTTTCTCGCTGCGGGAAAGGGATAGGAAAGGTTTAGACTCGGGGTAGGTGTTTAGGCTGAAGGCTCAGGCAATATGCAAATTAGAATCTTCCAGTTTACTTAAAACAGTGTCTTTTATTAATATCTATTTGGTTGGAAAAGGGGGTTCGCCCTTCTTTTTCGTAACTACTCTAGATCCTGGATCAGTGGGTTCCGTCACTACGTCTATAAGCCCCTCGTATTCCACCTGTATTTCGACCTCCCAGGGTGGACAGCCCCGGGCGAGGGTCCTATAGGGCACGCGGATCCCACCGACCAAGAGTAAAGAACGCTCCTAATGGGTCTAGCGGGTCATAGGAACTTTCAACGCACGAGCGATGCGGATTATAGTCAAGGAAATACCGGGAAAGTCTCGTCTTTCTGCCTTGATAGGATTTTGGCAGTATTTCGCTTGAGCGAATGACGTTTTGACTTTCGGTAATGTCCGAGAAGATAATAGGCATGGGTCGGGCGGCAAAAGCCGGATGACACAGTGTCACATTGAACTTCGTTGCATACGCCGGGCGTGAGTTAGAATCGAAGTCAATGCCGGGTCAAGATCTTGCCAAATTTTCCTTGTTGGAATTTTAGCAGAACTTCGCTTGAGCGAAAGATCTTTTAATTTGTTGGTAAAGACTCGGTCTTGACTCTTACGCATTTCCGTGCAGGTCAAGGTCAATAGTCAATGTCGGAGTTGAGATCTCGCCAATTTTTCCTTGTTGGAATTTTGGCAGAGTTCTTCTTCCTTTATGAACTAAGGCTTGACCTTTACGAGGGTATGCAACTGGGCTATATGACACGGACTAGACCAAAAACCAACCAAAAGTCACGGTTTTTTGAAACGTGTGACACGGACTGTGCATTGGTCGACACTGGCTGCCATGGGGAGTTGGGATGATTCCGTGCGCGCCCGGGAGCATCGTAAGGCTGTCCGTGACTGCAGCTGGAACCACCCTCGGGTTTGAAGGACGTGCGTGCAAAGTGTACAGGATATATCAGGTGCGCGTAGTGTGCGGTTTCCTAAAAATGTTCCTTTTTGAGTTAAAACAGAGATTTTTAGAAATGTGTTTTAAAGGAATGATTTTCGAGACGGGGAGAATGCAACTCATAAGCACGTAAATTTTTTGGGAGCCCCAGTCAGTCATGGAGCTGAGTAGCCCCAAGTGCTAGGGCTGCCCGGATTAGCCATGATTTTCTGGTGGAATTGCCACTGAGGTCGCCCGGTCAGAATCCAATGAGGATTGAGCCGTACGACTGCATGGATCAATTTTCCAGGTTCCACTCCTTTTGCTATTTTTCGGGTTGTTTCCCGTTCAAAGTATGCACAGATTCCAAGATGCAAATGATGCAAGGCATGGTAAAAAAAGCAAGCATGATTAATGAAATCGGCGACGGGAGTCTAACCCGCTCAAAGGGAAAATCTTTCTTTTATTTTTTCAAAATATTTTTTTTTTTCGAAAAGGGATACTGGTACGTGGATTGTTAAACCACCGGTTATCCCAACTCCCACGTCAGGGAGTGTACAGGAAGGGTAAGTGGTTTCCACCTATATACCGAGTATCGATTTTTTTTGTTTTGAAAATAAAAGCTTTTCTCCTTTGGGTCTTCCCCAGCGGAGTCGCCAAACTGTGAATGTGTGCCCAAATTTTGTTTTTGTTGGATTCACGCGAGTTTGAAGACATCCGGTTTAATTTGAAAAACGGAGTCGCCACGCCATTTTGATTACCTCAAAACTTTGAAAAAAAGTTTTTATGGGTTCGGAGGTTAAGTTACCCCTTGGGAAGAACGTTTGGCGTTCACCCAAGGTGCCTTGCCGGAGCAAGTCACCCATGATTTCATTAATCGTGCTTGCTTGCGTGCTTTCTTGTGTGCATGTGTTTGAAAATAAGGAGGGAATGTCCCAAGTCGTCTTCCGGACGTACAAACCATTTGTTGGTTGTCGCTCGGGATTTCTTGGAATTTATGTATTCGGGATTATGATCCCGCCCTCATCTTGTGACTTGTGATCATCTCATTTTTAACCTCGGGATCCTCGGGACTTGCGTGATCGAGAGAATGACTCTCTTTATGGTCAAAGATGAGGTTCTTTAGAAAAGGAAGGTCCTTAGCCCATCAATCCTACGCTTTAAGACGGTCGAGCTCGTATAGATGCTTCATACTCTTTCTTAAGCGATAATTGGAGATATAGGGTTCAAGGTTGTCCCTTTCTAAAGAAATATGGAACCTTTAATGGAAGGAACGATGTAAAGATAGGATCTTTTACACCGGTCCGTTCCTAGGTTGCTAATGGGGGAATGGGGAAATATATGTAAAAATGACACTTTAATGAAAAGATGACATTTTTGGGTTGCAAATGATGCACTTAGTTTAAAGAAATGATCTTTATTGCAAATGATGCATAAAGATTTGATTTTTATGCAAATGATGCATTTTTGAAGAAATTGGCATTCATTATGCAAATGATGCATAAAGATTGCATTTTGAAAAGCATATGATGCTAGTTTATGGTAAAGACATGGTCTTTAAAGCAAATGATGCTTGGAAAAGTGATTTTGGATGCAAATGATGCATTTTGATTGAAAAGATTTGATTTTTATATGTAAAGGATGACATTTTTATTTGAAAATGGGGGTTTTAGGTGCAAAGGATGCACCTTTATGGGAAAAGACTACATTTTTATGACAAATGATGTCTAATGCATGCAGAAGGGGAAGGGGGAATATGAAGACATGATCTTTAATCTACCAAGTCTCAAGCAATATAAAAGTAATGCAATGAGCAATTTATAAAGCAATTAGGATGCGAGGTTAGGGCGTGCGAGGTTACCAATGGTTTCCTTCTTCTTCGGGCGGAGCTAGGAGGAGAGGTTGGTCTTGGATCTTCAAGGAGGAGGGAGGGAGCTTCTTGGCCTTCTTCTTCACCTTCTTGGATCTTCAACAGCCTCTTGGGAGTATTTCTTAGTATTATGTGTGGTGTTGTTGGAAATTGTTGTTGAGAAATGGGTAGAGGAGGGCTCTATTTATAGGCAGTCTGGATAAGGCTAATGAAGCCGTGCGGCTAAGGGCAGCAAGCTAATGCAGCCGTGCGGCATTATCCACAATGACTCAGCATTCTAGAACCATGCAAGGTGGCAAATTCTAGAACCTTCCCTCCTAATTAAGAAAAACGTGTTTCTTAATTAGGAAGGATCCCCTTCAGCCCTAAATTAATTAAAAACAGTTCCGGAATGTTTCCGGAACACTAGGAAGGTCTGGGGAATTACCGGAAAACTTACCGAAATTGCCAGGAAATTTAACCGGAAGGCATGAGCCAGATTTGGGTACTTACAGACGGCTGCATTAGCCAAGAACCTCCAGCCGCACGGCTTCATTCGCTCTTCCCAGACTGCCTATAAATAGAGCCCTCCTCTACCCATTTTAAAGGAGGACATGAACAAAATGCAACACTACAATATGAAGAACACTCTCCCAAAGGCTGCCGGAAGTCCAAGATGGTGAAGAAGAAAGCCAAGAAGCCTCCTCCCTCCTCCTTGAAGATCCAAGATCGATCCTTCCTCCTAACTCCATCCAAAGAAGAAGAGGAAACCATTGGTAACCTCTCACTCCCTAACCTTGCATCCTAATTGCTCTATATGAATTAAATTGCTCATTGCACTCATATATTGTTATTATCTTTGCTTGGGACTTGGTAGTTTAAAGATCATATCTTTATCATCCCCCTTCCCCTTTGCATGCATTAGGCATTCCTTGCCATTAAAAATGTAATCTTTATATATAAAGGTGCATCCTTTGCACCTAAAAACCCCATTTTTACATAAAAATGTCATCTTAATGCATCCTTTGCATATAAAGATCAAGTCTTTATCATAAAAATGCATCCTTTGCACATAAAATCCTTTTTCATGCATCATTTGCATTAAAGATCATATCTTTATCCTAAATTAGCATCCTATGCTTTTCAAAATGCAATCTTTATGCATCCCTTACCTATTGAACCCCAATTTCTTCATAAAAATGCATCCTTTGCATAAAAAATCATGTCTTTACATTAAAAAAGCATACTTTGCAATAAAGATCACTTCTTTAAATCAAATGCATCCTTTGCAACCCAAAAATGTCATCTTTTCACTAAAAATGTCATTTTTATATTAAATCATGCATTTCCCCCGTGTCCCCATTAGCACTCTTGGAACGGACCGGTGTAAAGATCCTATCTTTACATCGTTTCTTCTATAAAGGTTTCATGATCTCTTTAGAAAGGGACAACTTTGAACCTTATATCTCTAATTATCGCTTAAGACGAGTATGAAGCATCTATATGAGCTCGACCATCTTAAAGCGTAGGATTGATGGGCTAAGGACCCTCCTTTTCTAAAGAACCTCATCTTTGACTATAAAGGGAGTCATTCTCTCGATCACGCAAGTCCCGAGGTTAAAAAGCGATGATCACAAGTCCAAGATGAGGACGGGATCAAAATCCCGAATACATAAAATCCAAGAAATCCCGAGCGACAACCAATAAATGGTTTGTACGTCCGGAAGACAACTTGGGACATTCCCTCCCCTTTCACTCAAGCACATGCACACAAGAAAGCACGCAAGCAAACAAAATAAACGGAATCTAGGAAGACTTGCTACGGCAAGGCACCTTGGGTGAACGACGATCCGTTCTTCCCAAGGGGTAACTTAACCTCCGAACCCTAAAATCATTTTTTTCAAAGTTTTGAGGAAATCAAAATGGCGTGGCGACTCCGTTTTTCAAATTAAACCGGATGTTTTCAAACTCGCGTGAATCCATCACACAAATTTGGGCACACATTCACAATATGTTAAAAGGCCTCAGGGAGGCAGAGGTGAGCGACCTGCAGGTGGGCATCCGGAGCCAAGGCAACCAAGGATGAATTTGGGCGTCATCACTGAACAAGCCAGCAACACAGCCATCAAACATAAGATTTTTCAGCTCAATAAGGCCGCACATGTGCCCCCAAGGAGCTACGTCAGGGACGAGGTGATTAGCTTTTATCCGAATGAGCTAGCAACTAATATGGCGGCTAGGGAGCAAGTTCTCGTCATCCCAGGACTCATTGATGGATGTACGACGAGCAGACTCTTAGTCGACACGGGGGCCTGCAAGGATATTCTGTTCTACAAAACATTCTAGGAAATGGGTCTTTCAAATGAGCAGCTCGAAAGGTATGATGGCAGACTGGAAGGCTTCACCAACCACCGGGTCGATGCCAAGGGACAGATCGAGCTAGACGTCGACCTAGGCCAACACCCTTACGGGGTCGTTTCCAAGGTAAAATTTATTGTTATTGACGTGAACAGTGATTATGCTGATATACTTGGTATCACTGGCCAGGTCGCACTTGGGATGATAGCCTCAATCCCTCATCAGCGAGTTAAATTCCCTACACCAGCTAGAGTCGGTTGTGTACAAGGCACAGCTCGAGCATACCTCGATCATGTCCTTAGAGAAAGAAAAACGAGGGAGCTAGAGATTGAAACTGCGAAAGGATACTTAAAGCTGTCTCAGTCAGTCACCAAAACTACTCGACTATCTACAATCACCATCGTGGAAGAGTCGACCTATCACTCACATGATGAAATCATGACTGAGTAGACACGTCACTCTGAAGCCACCGTGGTCGATCCATATATAGTTATGGTTGACCAAGTCCTTATTGGCGAGCAATGCCTCCAAGTCGACAATAACTCGGGGGCCACCACCAGTGAGATAGAAGACAAGCTAGATGACATGATAGCTGAAAGACAGAGGGTTAGAGGGATCATCATCGAAACCCTACAATTCAGAGATGGTCCAGAGCTAGAGGTAGTGGACGAGTTGGAAGCAGTGATTACAAACCCTTCCTACCCCGAACAGAAAATTCAAATAGGAAAGCAATTGTCACCTGCAGAAAGGTTGGAGATTGTGGAGTTACTCAAAGAAATCAATGATATCTTTGCATGGCGAGTAGAAGTTATGAAGGGGATTAAGGAGGAGGTCGTTGTTCATAAATTGGAGGTCAACCCGACCATAAAGCCCAAACCCCAGAAATTGAGAAGCTTCGCTCATAACAAAGAGGAGGCCATAAGAGCTGAGGTACAAAAACTTTTGAGTGCAGGTATCATAAAAGAGGCTACACATACAACTTAATTAGCCAATATGGTCATGGTGAAGAAATCAAATGGAAAATGGAGAATGTGCGTCAAATTCACCAACCTCAATCTTGCCTGCCCTAAGGACAGCTATCCTCTCCCCAGAATTGATAAGCTTGTTGACTCCATTGCTGGCCACTCCACCCTCAGCTTTCTAGATGCCTATTCACGCTATCATCAGATCAAGATGCATGAGGATGACATCGTAAAGACAGATTTCCAAGCAGCTGGAGGCATCTATTGCTACACTATGATGCCATTTGGGTTAAAGAATGTAGGGGCGACCTATCAATGTATGGTCAACAAAGTCTTTGCTTCACAGATTGGCCAAAACATGGAGGTCTACATCGACGATATGGTCATCAAAACAAAGACCAGACGTCACGTGGTCGACCTAAAGGAAACGTTCGCCAATATGCGAGCAAACGACATGAAACTTAACCCAAGCAAATGTGTCTTCGGGGTAGCAGCGGGTAAATTTCTTGGCTTTATGGTGTCGCAATGGGGAATAGAGGCAAACCCAGAAAAGATCAAGGCTCTGGTCGACATGCAGGAGCCCACCAGTGTCAAAGAGATGCAGCGACTTAATGCAAGGGTGGCAGCCCTAGGTCGCTTCATATCCAAGTCGGCATAAAGGTCTCTCCCTTTCTTCAAGGCTTTAAGGGGGACAAAAAATTTTGAGTGGACGGCCGAATGTCATTCGTCGTTCCAACAACTTAAAGAGTACCTCGCTACTCCCCCCTATTAAGTAGCCCAACTACTAGAGAGACTTTGTTCGTGTATCTATCTGTGGGAGACAAAGCAGTTGCATCAGTTCTGGTTTGAGAAGAAGAAGGGCTTCAAAAGCCCGTATACTATGTTAGCAAGGCCCTGTCAGACGTTGAGGGCAGATATTACAATGCGGAGAAGGTCGCATATGCCCTAGTCGTAGCTTCAAGGAAGCTGCGAGCTTATTTATTAGCTCATCCTATTGTGGTGCTCACAAATGCACCCTTGAAAAAAAATTTGCACAAGCCTGAAAGTTCAGGTCGCTTACTCAATTGGTCAATTGCCCTCACGGAATTTGACATTGAGTATTGACCTCAAAAGGCGTTGAAAGCTCAAGCCTTGGCAGACTTCTTGGTCAAGCTTACGTTCACCAAGGAAGACAACGAGATAAGAGTTCACAAAGAAAAAGTTAAGGGGAATGAGCCAGAGTCTCAGCTCGTTACTTCTTTACCCGACGATTGTTGGAAGGTCTACTCGGATGGGTCAGCTACAAAGAATGTCAGTGGAGCTGGGATTGTTCTGATAGAACCAGAGTCTGGGACAATATATGAGGAGTCATTGAGGTTCAAGTTTGATGCATCCAACAATCAGGCGGAGTATGAAGCCTTGGTAGCATCCATCGAGTACGCCAAGTGCTTTGGAGCAACTAAAATCATGCCATACTGTGATTCCCAACTAATAGTCAACCAGGTCAGAGGGTAGTATGAGGTGCTGAACTCCACCTTAGTCAAATACTATGACCTGGTGAAGAAATTGACAAAAGACTTAGAGTTATGGGAAATCCAAAGGATTGGTCGAGAAGACAATGAGTTGGCCGACTTACTCTCGAAGCTAGCTACTTCAGACGAGCCACATGAAGAGCCCATCTCTTACCTTGAGAATCCAGCATATGAAAGAGTTCAAATTCAGTGTGTGGAAGACACTTTAAGGAACTGGGTTTATAACAAGTGTTGGATCGAGGAAATGAAAGCATACCTGGAATGTGGTGAGCTCCCTGAAGATGAGAAGACAGCTCGAGCTATCAAAAAGAAAGCTCCGAGATACGTCGTGCAAGGGGACATGCTGTTCAGAAGATCTTACACAAGACCATTGCTCAAGTGTATTCACCCCCAGGAGATCACTCAGTTAATGCATGAAGTGCACAGTGGGATTTGTGGTGGACACCCGGGGGCCAGGACTCTAGCCGACAAATTGATCACTTTGGGGTACTACTGGCCACACATGAGAGCTGACACTCATGACTTTGTTCAGCAATGTGACCAATGTCAAAGGTTTGCAAACCTACCTCATCTGCCTACAATGGACCAAACTCCAATGATCGCTGCTTGGCCATTTGATATGTGGGGTGTCGACTTGATTGGACCCTTCCCTCCCACCCGAGGAAATTGCAAGTATGTGATCGTTGCAATTGACTATTTCACCAAGTGGGTCGAAGCAAAACCACTAGCTCGCATCACAGAGGAAAACGCCATCAACTTCATACACGACTTCATCTGGTGTCGATTTGGCATTCCTAGAGATATAGTATCAGATAATGGCATACAATTCTCCCGGGCCTTCGAAGAGGAAATGAATCGAGTAGGAGTCAAACATTGGCAGTCATCTGTTGCATACCCTTAAGGAAATGGGCAAGCTGAGGCAGCAAACAAGCTCGTACTATCCTCACTTAAGACAGGCTTGGTAGGTCGACGCAGCAACTGGTTGGACGAACTTCCCCTTGCTCTTTGGGCAGTTTGCACAACCACTCGGGGGCCTACGGGGGAAACCCCATTTGCACTAGCATACGGGTCAGAGGCCATGGCTCCAGCTGAGTTGAGATTCCCTACAGCCAGAGTGGTTTTCTTTGATCAAGAGCAGAATGACACTAACAGATTTATCGACCTAGATTTAATCGACGAAAAGCGAGATACAACTTACCTTCGAATGCTCAACTACAAGCAGCGGACCAAAAGTTACCACGACAAGAAGGTGAAGACAAGATCATTCCAAGTAGGAGATCATGTGTTGAGAAAGATCGAGGCAACAGGAAGGAGAACCCAAAAAATAAGCTATCTCCTAACTAGGAAGGTCCTTATATTGTTACTTGAGTCATCACAGAAGGGACTTACATGATAGCTCATCCAGATGGTGAAGAGTTGAAGCATCCATGGCACGCTACTCACCTCATCAAATACTACTTCTAGTTCAGTTCCCTATTTCAGTTCAAAGTTAAGGCAGTTTCCAAGTTTGAATTTGTTATAGATCTAGCTTTCCATTTGATGTAAGCATGTTCCTACTTCAATAAAAAATCACAGTTCTATTCGACCAAACATTGTGCTACACTAATTCCAACAAGCTCGACTCTTAGTCAGCTTCGTTTTAACGAGCTCGATTCTTAATCAGCTCTGTTCCTTTAACAAGTCCGACTCTTAGTTGACTTCGTTCCAACAAGCTCGATTCTTAGTCAGCTTCGGTTTAATGAGCTCGATTCTTAATCAGCTTTGTTCCTCTAACAAGCCCGACCATTGGTCGACTTCGTTCCAATGAGCTCGACTCTTAGTTGGCTTCATTCTAACTAGCTCGATTTTTAATCAGCTTTGTACTCTTAAACAAGTCCGATCTTAGGTCGACTTCGTTCAAATAAAGCTAGACCCTTCGTCAGCTTTGATCCCTTAAACAGGTTCGACTCTGAGTCAATCTCGTTTGCAAAGAATCCTCAAGTCTGAGGCCGACTGAGTCACCACAAAACCAGGTCGACCTTAAGCTTAGAGCAACTTATTTGTCCTATTACATCTAGCTCGACACACACATGCTGAGATCGAAAGCATACAACATACAATGATAGAAAGTCAGCTGTGATTAAATAAAACTGAGTCTCCCAAAGCGGGTCAAGACTTGAGTAAACAAAATTGTATAAGTGAGATGCCTCCCAAAACTGGGCCAAAGCATCAACATTAACAAAAGAAAAAAAAAGTGTTTGGAGCTTGTCTGTTACACAACCTTTAAAAATAAAGTTCAACTTGTGGGATTGACTTCAAATTGGTCACTGGTAGAGGCTGGATCAACATCAACCTGAGCACTTGCAGCAACTGGCTCGCCCAAAACATTCCCTTGTTGGTCTGGATACACAACCTTCCTTGAATCGGATATGGTGTATTAGGGAGTCTCTCCTTCAAAGGCCGGCTCATCAGGCTCCTCGAGCTCAGCTAAAATGGTATTGAAGTTGACAGGAGCAATGGGAGGCAGAATCCAGGTTTCAGCTTCGGCTTCTTCATCATCTTGAGCAATAAGCTCCAAATCATTATCAGTAAATGGCACCAGATGATGGCCCTGACGAGCTGCCGTGTTATATTGATCTTCAGATGCCCACTTGGCCAGCTGTTCCACAGATATACAACTGAAGGATCTACCACGATACGCCGGGCCATGTGGCTTCGACCTACGTCGAAGAAACCTCTTGCTTTATTAGTGACATAAACGTGAAGCTCAACACTTTCCTTATAGGCTTTTACGGCCTCCTCCTTGGCAGCTTTGATGGCCTCAGGCAGCTCCACCTCCCATTGACGCCGAGTAGCATCAAGTTCTTCCTGTTTCTTAGCCAGAGTCACAGTCACCTCCTCAAGCTGTTGGGTCGCCAATTCCAGATCGGCAGCCACATTCTTCTTCTCATCTTTGAGCTCACCCAGCTCCTTGTTAGCCTCACCCAACTTGCCCCAGGCCTCCTCCTTGGCTTTCACCTCATTGTCCTTCAAGATTTTCAGAGCGTCATAGGAGGCATCCAAGTCGGAATGTTCCTCCTTCCACTTCTCGAGCTCCTCCTTCAGCTTAGTTCGCTCCTCCTCCATCTTCGACATCTCCTCATTCTTTCGGGCCAGCATAGCCTTGGTCAGTTTCTCCTGCTCCTCCGCAGCCTTCCAATAAGTGGTGGCCAGATCTATCATGGCAAGAGACTGAAAGGACGAGTAAAGAAAAGGAGTTAGGTCGATCAGAAGTAAAATGGAGACTTGGGACAAATGAGGAGAATCAAATCAGCATTACAAAAACTACAAGGGTTACCTCAGAGTGAGCTTGCCCGACCCTGGCACGACAGGCTTCTGGAGTCAAGGGCTTGTTGGTGAACTCCTTAATTAAATCCTGGTCAGCTCCCTTCCTGATGATTACTTGGCCATATTCCAAATCAGGATACTCCCTGGCCAAACAATTGATCCTAGTCAATGGAGCCACCTCACTCAGCTCGTCAACACGAGCCTGAATCAACTCGGCATATGAGACTCGGATGGGAGAGGCATGGGGGCTCCTGGTTTCAGTTACCCTTGGCACACCAGTGTCGACCTGATCAGCTGCCGAGCTGGTTATGGACTTCCCAATCCTGATTATTTTACTCAAAGGAGCATCATCATCCTCCTCCTCCTCATCCACATCAATGAGAGGAGATTTTGCCTTGGAGGCAGCTTTGGATTTGGATTTAGCTTGGGCTCGGGTTCTAGCCCTGACAACCTCCCTGACTGGCTCCACATTCAACTAAGCCCCATCCACTATAGCAGCATCGACTTCTTTAGAACCTTGAACATCACCTTCAACTCGCCCCTCATCCAGCTCTTCAAGATTGTCCTCCACAGGAATAGAGTTGGCATTCACGTCTACCAACTTCAAGAGCTCTTGGCGTTGAACGCCTTCTTTCTCTCTATGTACCCTAGCGTTAGCTGCCCCGCGGCTTCTCTTGCTCTTCCTCATATCAATGGCACGACCCATATTCGCTTCCTGCTCAGGGGTTAGAACTTCATCAAAATCGAAATGACAAAGGGTTAGATCGACATATGAGATTTCTACATATGAGCAACAAGTTCTATGTACGAATTGAACATATGCGAGTTATTAAGTCTACATACGAGCAATCAGTTCTATGTATGAACAAAACATGTACGAGCTAATAGTCTACATGCCAGCAAGTATTGGAGGGGTCAAGGGACAGTGAATGGTTGATTTATTACCCCCAAAGTGTTCTCCATGATCCTTACAATGATTGGAAGTCTTCTAACAGAAATGGCACTCTCTCTCAAATCTGAATTGAGCTCCCTTATGGGTAACCCAATCTGGATACCTCTGACATCTAACAACTGGGACCAAGGGCACGACATCTCCCTCACTGATCATCATCCCATCTCGAATGTAGTTGTTCTTGGTAGTCCCCAAAGCCTCCCAACTGATGGGTCCCTTCTTGGCGAGCTCCACCAACTTCTTATACAAATCAACATGCCAATCTGGCTCCCAGTAATCCTGCTCCCTCACAACATCAGAATCAGCATCGGGTAAAGGAAAATGCCATCCTCTCCTACTCTCTACTACGACCACGTAGGAATTCCAACCACTGGCCTTACTAGGGAGGTTGATAAACAACTTAGGGGATTTTGGCTTGGAAGGGGTGCTTATCCCATTGTCTTTATCAAACTTGACGCTAAAGAACTCCCTGAACACTCTCATACAAGGCTCATACCCTAAGAACCTGCAAACCATACAAAACAAACCAGTACCCTGCAGGTGTTGGCCCCTAGTTGAAGTGGCAGTGCATTCGAGTACTCTAAAAACTAGTTTATAAATGGATCTAAGGGTAACCTCAAGCCAGCTTCAAATTGGCCGTAGTAGAAGGCCACCCTAGTAGGATCTTCCTCATAAGTATCTCCAAACTGAGCAAAGAAGTCCTTGCTGTACAGAGTAATTTCAAACTCTTTCTTATCCACTTCAAAAAAATTGTACAACATATTTATTCGAGATGGAATGTTTTGTTTTCCTCTGAATGGCCTTGGAGGCACATATCCCCTTTCATTCCTGCTAGGCACATGTGGGCTTGATGAGGTCGAGGCATTAGCTTCTCCTTGAGTCGCCATATCTGTACAAGAAGAAGGGGAAACAGGGGAATCAGTTCTATACGCAGTCTCAAGGAACCTATTGGACACACTAAGAGGCGACCTAGATTCCCCCGGAAATCCCGACCTATTCCTAATGAAAGAGGGAATATTGGAATCTTGGACATAGAACAACGCAATGTGATCAAGAAGTTCATGAAAAAGATTGAAAGATACTACTCTTGGGTCACGCGTCTCTAAGACACCTAAATCCTCCCCTACAGGCAAAGCTAGCTCGGTGAAACGCAAGCCCCAACGGGTCAAAATTGAAGTACACTCCTCCATTGTTATCTCTCTCCACTCTCCATTCAAGTGCTTATAAACCCTTCTATTTGCCCTACAATAGCCATACCAAGCTTCGGGCTCACAACTAAAAGTCCTAGCCATGGCGAAATTGAAGAAATTGCAGAAATTAAAGCCCTAATGCTGAAGAGAGAGAAGAATACCTTGATTAACTTGGACGAAGAAGATCTACTGACGGAGACGAAAGCTGGGGTTTAATCAATTGCCTTTTTTTTGCTGTTTTCGCCGGAGTTCAAGGAATCAGAGATGGTAAAAGTTCTAAATGGAGAAGGATTCTAGCTTTTATATTCTCAGTAATCAGAAAGGAAAAGGAAAAATTCAAAAGTCTTATTTTCCTAATTAATTGTGGAAAACGGTTTCCAAGACAGACTCTCAAACGTCAAAAACAGTAATGATTGAGAAATACGGCGCTTCATGTAATCCTATCGTTCAACATTCAACGTTCAGGATTGGGCCACATCATCATCAGGCGAGTAAATCTCATCTCAAGCAGCGACCTGCGAGTTATTGCAAACTCCTTCTGGTTTTCTTTAACTTCCTGGTCGACGAAGTCAACTCAAAAAGTTGGGGGCTACTGAACATACCAAAAGTATCGAGCTAGGCCAAGCAAGCAAAGCCCAGTCCTCAAACAATTATTACCACCGCATTCTCAGTGGGCTAGGCCCAATTATCTCACGGCCCAAGGCCCATCTCATTGATCAGTCGACTTAAGTTCATTGTCCGACCTACCAGGTCCCGACCTAACTTAGTCCGACCTTATGATTCAAGTCATACTCCGGGTACGATCCAACTCTACCCGTCAGTCAGGTCGACCAAACCCCAAACGTCGACCTCGGCCTGCCAAGCAAGCGTCGACCTAACAGTTATAGGCGCACGTGCTTCTATACTTGCCATAACTGCTTCCCTACAAATCAGGGACCGTTCAAGGACACGTTCACATAATGCATAACTGTCCCACAAATCTCGGAGCTCATGTAGCCCTGCCAAATAAACCACCTACATCAACTATAAATACATTACCACTACAACGGTTATGAGGTAACTGCAATTTTGTCATTTGAATACTCTTGTTCAATACATATTTTGTTCTCCATACATACGTACTTACTCTCACGCCCGAGGGTCTAAGCCGGAGACACATCCGGCTAGTCGTGGGTTCTGATTTTCAGGTCAAGGAGCCAAGTGATCAGTCCTGCCACGTGGAGGAAGATTGATAAGCACATTTCCTGCGGCATCAACTGGCATATTCAAAAATTAAAACTGGTACTTTAAACCCACTAACTGGCACTTCAATAACAACAAAGTGGCTGTAGCTACAAATAAGTAACACTGGTACTCCAAATAAGTAATTCTGGCACTCTAAATAACACAAACTGGCACCTCAATCAACAAAGTATCACTGACACTATAAACAACACTTACTGGACAATATTATAAAAAACACTGCTACATTCAAAAATTAAAACTGGCACTTCAAACCACACTAACCGGCACTTCAATAACAACAAAGTGGCTGAAGCTACAAATAAGTAAGGCTGGCACTCCAAATAACATAAAATGGTACTTAAAATAAGTAATACTGGCACTCATAATAACACAAACTGGCAAATTAAAAAATTAAAATTGGCACTTCAAACTACACTAACTGGCAAATATAATAACAAAAACTGGCAAAATCACTGGTACATATTATAAAAAAATTGGTATTGGAAAGACAATCAAAACCAATGTACTAGCATTATATATAAAAAAACTGGCATTATGAAATTGGCTTACCTGTATCGTGATTATCATCAACATCGTGTAGAATTCGATCAATTACAGTAGCATTATCTCCAGTTTCATCTTCGTGCTGAAATCGATCAATTACAGTAGCATTATTTCCAGTTTATAACACAAACTGGCAAATTAAAAAAATTAAAATTGGCACTTCAAACTACACTAACTGGCAAATATAATAACAAAAACTGGCAAAATCACTGGTACATATTATAAAAAAATTGGTATTGGAAAGACAATCAAAACCAATGTACTAGCATTATATATAAAAAAACTGGCATTATGAAATTGGCTTACCTGTATCGTGATTATCATCAACATCGTGTAGAATTCGATCAATTACAGTAGCATTATCTCCAGTTTCATCTTCGTGCTGAAATCGATAAATTACAGTAGCATTATTTCCAGTTTCATCTTCAAAATCACGTAAGTCCATCTTAATCTAATAAAAAATCGCCAGTATTGAATAAAACAATTAGGAATGATTGTAAATATATGAATTCATAGTCTATAATTGAATGTGAATCATATATTACCTAAATTGTCTGAAACGGAATGATTTTCAATTGAATTTTGATTTAGCTCGATGAATTTCTCTGTTGCGGCGTCGTAACTCTGAGTTTTACTGTGCGTGACTGTGTGTTCGTTTGGATTTGAGTTGACAAAAGACGGTTCAATTTTTTTACAGAACCGGTCTCCGGTTCAATACGCGTACCGGGTTCAAAAACACGCTTTTTCATAATGTTATGAAAAAACTAGTTTTTCACAAGAGTAACTCTTTTTTTTTGTTGTTTGCTAACAAAAAGATAATGTTTTTCGTAAAATATTTTTCCCACTTTTATAAATAAAATAACTTAAGAATTTTTTATAAATAAAATATTTTTTGAAAAATGATAACACCCTCACACACCTAACTTTTCATATAGCCCCACGTTACACACCCCACGTTAACCACCCCTACCCCATCCCCTTATAAAAAAATTATTTATATTAAAATTAAATTTTACAATTCTCCCTCCATCACCCCCACCACCCCCACCCCACTCCACCCCACCCCATCGCCCCCTAACCCACCCCACTCACTACCCCAACTACACTCATCACCCCCACCCCCTGCCCTACCTTCCCCCCCTCCCGTCGGGTAAAAAAAAATTAATGCCCTCCCCCCCCTCCCCGGTCGGGTCAAAAAAAAATTAATCATTTTAAAATTATTTTAACAACCCCCCACTCCCACCACCTCAAGGTTAAAAAAAAATTATTCATTTTAAAATTATATTTTAACAACTCCCCCACTCATAATATTAAAATTATTTTTTAACAACCCTCACCATCCCCACCAACCCCCCTCTCACAATCAAATTTTTTTTACTTATAATTAAATTAATTTATCTTTTAACAACTCAAAGACCCAACCCCACTCCCCAACTCTCGGCCACCCACCCTATCCCCCCCACCACTCTCTCGGCTACCCACCCTACCGCACATGTACCCCACCCCACCCCTACCCTATCACCACCCTAGCATATCGTCGTAGTACCCTTTATATTTTTCCCACCACCATATCCTGCCCCTACCCTAATTACCCCACACCCACCCACCTCACCCTTACTAACCCCCACCTCCTACCCTACTACCCCACCTCCATCACCCTACCCCACCCTATCTCTTTCAATTTATCTCAAATTGTGTTTTTATCGAAAAATATTTTCATTAAGCCTATGAAATTTTTTTCGTAAAACATTTTCATTACTAAACAGTCGAAAACATGTTTATCTAATTTTTCGAAAAACATTTTCATTTTTTGGAAAACATTTTGCAGGAAATCATTTTCCGAAAGCAATTTTACACGAAACAAACGGAGCATAAGTGTCGCACTTTTTTCATTTTAAAATAAGTGTCGTATTTTTAGATAATATAAAATAGTTATAGTATTATATTACAATAATACAATTAATATATAAACAAATCAAACACATTGTTTAAAACATTAACAAGCCAACTGTAATATTTATTATGTTAAAGAGAAATAGTACGTTTAAAAGATACAAATTACTATGTTAATTGAAGGCATAGTTAGTTGAGGTTTTGCCACATTGTGACATTAATCATCCATTACGTAAAGTCACAAAATATGCTTAATTAGACGTTGCTAAAAGATTATTCCATCGTGATTAACTATCATATCAATACTTTACCACCACACAATGGTCGTTATTTAAAATGAGTAGGTCTGCTGAGAAACGCGTTTCTCCATAACTATGGAGAAACGCGTTTTTAATAGCCAGAAGCTATATGTTTGATAACCAGAAGAAAATTTGCGGATATCGCCTTCAAAGGGTTCGGATATCCAGAAGCTTTGGAACGGATATCCGTAAGCCTTTGGGCGAATATCCAGAAAAATAGATTTGAAGCCAAATCCAAGGCCAAGACCGAAATTGCTTATTGAAGGTTTGGATATCCAGAAACCTTCAAATGTATATCCGAGAAACCATCAAATGAATATCCGAGAAACATTTTGAAAGTTTCGGATATCATTTGAAGGTTTCGGATATCACTTTCATAAGCTCTTCTGGATATCGCTTTCAAAGGGTTACGGATATCCAGAACCTTTGGAGATCGATATCGAGAAGTAACCATGGGACAAGGTCATGGCCAATACAAAAAGTTTCTGGATATCCTTTCAAAAGGTTCTGGATACCCGTAACCCGTTTCTCCATAACTTATGGAGAAACGCGTTTCTCCCTAGATTTTACGATTTAAAATAGCATGAGCCAAAACAATAATAATTAAAAAATTAATCCCATGATTAAAGGGTCAAAACCACATGATTAGGAAACCAATTTGTTGTCTTTGTAAAGAAAGTGGTAGGCACAAAGAAGAATGGAAGGAATATATTTATAGGTATAGTTGAAAATTGTGGAGGCAGAGATGCATGGATGGATGGCTTCCGGACAATTATTTATATACACACACACACATATATATATATATATATATATATATATATATATATATATATATATATATATATATATATATATTTATATAATATCTTCAAAATATTTTATTAAAACAAAGCAAAGCCTTTCAGCAGCAAATTCATCAAAATTACAAGTAAAATACAAAATATCAGAAGCCCATATATGTAATAACAACATTTGTTTCAAAACAAGTCTAATACTCGTAAAAGACCTAAATACAAAAGTTATTTTAGGAAATCCTTTCTTACAAATGCTATATCCTTTTCCAGTATCTAAACATGTAGTAGAAACAAAAATATTAGGACAAAAAATAATATTTAGATTTTTATATCCTGTCTCTAATCATGATGTAAACAACTTACAAAGAACAAATATATCAAAAATAAATATTTTACAAAAATAAATTGTTTTTCTAAAAGAAGACTTACATAATACAAAATTAGAAGAAAAATTACAACTCCAAGAATACAAAAATATAATTACAAAAACATTAGAAAAATTTGAAAAAAATTTATGTTCAGACCTGCCCACAGCTTTTTGGGAAAGAAAGAAGCATGTTATAACCTTATCCTATGAAAAAGATTTTAACGAAAAAATGATCCCAACAAAAGCAAGACCAATTCAAATGAATCAAGAATTATTAGGATATTGCAATAAAGAAATAAAAGACTTATTAAACAAAAAATTAATCAGAAAAAGTAAATCCCCATGGCCATGCTTTGCATTTTACGTCTCAAAAAATGCTGAGATCGAGCGAGGAGCCCCAAGACTAGTAATCAATTATAAACCTTTAAACATAACACTTAAGTGGATCATATATTCAATCCCTAATAAACAAGATTTATTAAAAAGATTTCATAATGCTTCAATTTTCTCAAAATTTGATATGAAATCAGGCTTTTGACAAATACAAATATCAGAACAAGATAGATACAAAACTGCCTTTACAGTACCATTTGGACAGTACGAATGGAATGTCATGCCATTTGGACTAAAAAATGTATCAAGTGAATTTCAGAAAATAATGAATAAAATATTTACTGCATACACTTTTATTATAGTTTACATAGATGATGTTTTAATCTTTAGTAAAAATTTAGAGCAACATGAAAAATATTTAATAATATTTTACAACGTAATGATTAAAAATGGTTTAGTCCTATCGAAAGATAAAATAAAATTATGTCATACAAAAATAAGATTTTTAGGACACGAAATAACCAACAACACCATAATACCAATCCAAAGGTCTGTAGATTTTGCAGAAAAAATCCCTGATGAAATAAAAGACAAAAAAAAAATTACAAAGATTTTTAGGATCATTAAATTATATAGCAGATTTTTTCCCAAAAATAAGACAAATTTGCAAGCCCCTCTTTGACAGATTAAAAAAGAACCCAAAATCATAGACAAAAGAACATACTAACGTAGTTAAACAAATTAAAATTCATGTGAAAAAACTGCCATGCTTAACAATATGTGATCCAAAAGCCCCAAAAACAGTTTCTACTGATGCTTCAGATACAGGATACGGCGGAATATTAACCCAACAAATAAACGGGAAAACTCATATCATTAGATACTATTCAGGAATATGGAATGAAACACAATTCAAATATTCAACAATAAAAAAGTAAATTCTTTCGATAGTAACAAAGTTCCAAGACGACTTATTAAACCAAAAATTTACAGTCAAAGTAGATTTCAAAGCTGCCAAAGACGTTTTACAAAAAGATGTAAAAAAACCCGAATTCCCCCTTATTGTTAATAACAATGTCATTCATGAATGGCATATAAAAATCAACGATAATATTGTATATCTAAATAATTCAAATTATTTAAAATTTTGTTTCCAAAAAACAGAAGTATTATTGAAAGAAAGTAAAAATATCCATGCACGAGTACCAATTAGTAAAACATCAGAACTCAGATGGCACATTTTTGATTTAGAAGAACTTTTAGAATATAATTTTGCCCATAAATTCAAACCCTCCATTGAAGCAAATATTTCTGCATTAAAAAGAATCATAAAATGTATAGAAAATGACTACACATGAAGTTCTCAACAAAATCCCATGCTATTACCAGACTAATATCGTGTCAGACTAATATCGTGTTTACTGATTAATTACAGGTTCTCTTGCAATGTCTCCAATTAAAACATTTTTTACTAAGTTCAATAGAAAAGAGAAAACACTCATTGAAGAAATTAAACTCATTGAACAAGAATTAAAGGAAGAAAGAAGAAGAAATCCTAATGCATGGACCAATCTAGAAACAGCACTAAATAATGTATTATGGACAAAAGGGCAAAGGCTCAAGTTAAACCTATTGGTCTTACGAATGAAGCTACTCGATAATATCACAGGATGATAGACACATTCCCCCTTTCCCTTAACTTAATTTTCCAAAACATGTGCAGGATGATTACAGGATCAGTTACCAAAGGAAAAGACAAAAAACCACTATATTCCACAAGACCATTAACCAAAATTCCAAACTATATCCCTAGCAAAATACCAAAGGATGAAAACAGTTTTGCCATATTGTCACCTGACGTAAAACCATTTTACCCTTCCTCAACCAAAAACCCATCGCTGAACAACCCCTCGCAACAATTATCCACTTACAAGAACACCCTAAATTTCAATAGGTCTATCACCTCACAGCCACAAATGTCCCTCATTACACCAAGTCCATACCCAAGACAGACACCACCCACTCAATACTCCTACAAGTCATTTGAAGAATTTATATGTACTCTTGAACCATAATTCTTCGAACAAAACAAAGACTGGCACCCTTACCAAATCTCAGAATTTCTCTTACCAAGTTCCCATAATTATTTGCCAGATAATTTTACTAAATCACAAAATTTTTATGAATTTTTTTTTATCCAAACCAAATCTGTCACTTTCCAATACACAACGGACCATTTAGACATCACAAAAATTCGTTACTGCAAAGTACAAATTAAAAAGTTCCTTACAATTTTTTATTGGGGCCAAAAACCCAGTGAAGCAAAAGATTTGATTTTCCAAAACAATCCAGCCCGATTTAAACAAAATAAATTGTTCTCCCTTTCCTATTTCTTTTATTTCTCACCTCAATTTTCCTACCTAACTCCATTCTGGTTTCACAAATGGTGGAAATCTTTTGGGTTCGATAAATCAATTGCTCCTACGAATGTACAAAAAGCTTATGACCATTGGTCAACAAATGTGTTACTATACCCAGATCATTTGGAACAATTCCCTCTGGAAGCGCTATTTTGTCATATTTTCCAAGTCCCTTGGATCTTTATGACAGAATTTGCTCTCAAAGAGAACAAATATGTGATTGCAGACAAAAGGTACTTCTCAAACCAAGGAACAAAAAGATGAACAAAAGTGTACATGTATACAAAAATTCATCCTCCCCACTCTCATCCGCAAGCACAAAATCAAATGGTGGGACAAAACAAAGCTTGAGGATTGCGGAAGAGATGCCGTAAAAGAATATTTTGAACAAAACCCCAAACTTTGCAAAATTACTCCCCTTAAACAAACACTCAAGAATGAAGATTTTTTGCGCAAAAAACAACATATCATGTCACAAATGGCCCAATGTACAAGCCCCTCAGATCTTGAAAACCTAATGGTATAACTCAGCGAAGCAGGGAGCTCGTCATCAACAAAATCAGCAACAATGAATGAAGGAGATGGAGACATAGTACCAAATGATGATTTCTTTCCCCAAGTCCATTTTGAGCTTGGTGAACTGTAAGCAATGAAAAGACAAAAGACAGAAGAAAACAAAAGCAGCTACAGAAGAAAGGCGTTTCTACCAAATGTGGAAGCGTTAATGTCAAAGGTGGCTGACCCAGAGAATCTTCAAAAGCAGCCCCACCACCATCTGCACATATCAACAAAAACAAATGAATTTTATTTTGAAATTTTATACATTAGTCAAAAGTTGAGGGTCCCTCTCTGAGGACAAATGCGGACCGCCCATGTGCCGTGACCCAAAACTTTGTAAATTATTTTGTGAAACAAATTGGAGTCCGTGGAATATATAAATGGTTCTCCAACCTAAGTTGAGGGGGTTTTCATTTTCAGTTATCCCACTTCTCTCTAAAACTCCCTCTCTCCACTATAACCATCCATCCATTATAACCATCAACCAAGCAGCAACCATTGTATATCAGTTCTGTAATAATATAAAGTAAGTAATTCCTTATGTATTACGCTTTATGTATATCTTCTTTTATTATGCTTTAGAAGTCACATACTTATAAAGAATATAGGTCGGAAACCAGTAGGCCGAATGTTGAGATGGATATAACGATCTCACGGCAGCTGTATAATATTCAAAATTTATACAGTGTTATTAGTGTAACAATGACCACGTACTTTGAAGTATTTGTATTAGAGTCAACATTAACTTTACTGTTTTACTGTAGCAAATTAAATAAATTGAATTCCGTAGCTTTTCTTTTGATGTTATTTGTTTATCAATTTTTATTATTCTCATGCTTAGTGTTTATAGTCGATCCTTTGCTTATGGTCTCCGACTAAGACCCTCCGGCGTGAGAGTAAGTTTCACGTGTTTTCTTATAAACTATAATTGAAAGTGTTGAAATCAATTGAATAGAAAATAAGGCATTACCTTGTAACGTTGGAGGTTATGAGGTATTTATAGCATTGATAAGAGTTAGTGTTGTAGTAGGATTGTGTCGAATCCCATAAATTGTGGAGATGATATCGGCATAACGTACTCCGAAATTGTAGGAGGCAGTTATGGAAAGTCTTAGGACGATGTACGTCTCTATAGGTCGAGGTCGCCTGAGTAGATCAAGGTCGACCTGACTTTGTATTATAGCCAGATATAATTCACATAAGGAGATGATCATATATTGGACAAAGCTAGGTCGGGACCAATGATGGTCGAACAATGAGCTAGGTCGACTGATCTTTGTTGTTGGGCCATGCGCCTTGTAATAACTTGGCCGGTCCACTGGATGATGTTGCTGTAATAATGTCTCAATAATTGGGCTTTGGACGTTGGGCCTAGACCATCACATTTATTCCCTTAAGTGGCCCCCAACTTTCTGAGTTGACTTTGTCGACCAGGAAGTTATGAAAAACTGATGAAACCTTAGGTAGATCGTCGTTAGATGGTCGAAACTGTTGGATGGTCGAATGAGATGACGTGGCTTGATCTCGACCATTGAATTTTTTGACGGTTGATTCTGTTGGAGCGTCGTAATGATTATGAGGTACGATGTTTAGACATTCGCCTTGGGAACCCTTTTTGGCATTAATGGAAGGATTGGACCGTTGTGCCCTTGGCCCTTTCCAATTCAGGTAAGGATTAGGAGAGGTATAAAAGGGTAAATCCTTTTCCTTTTCCAACTTTATAAACCTTCAACTCTCAAGCATTTGGCAAGTACAAAAGCAAAGCAAGTGATTTCCAGCCGCAATCAAGTTCTCTGTTCATTTTCAGCGATCCTCAACCTCGAATTAACTAAGGTACCCTTCAATCCCTCGATAATTTAGGCTTTGATTTTGAATTTTTCTTCAATTCCGCAATGTCTAGGACCTTTGATTGTGAGAGAGGTGTTAGGTATGGGTATTGTTTAGCCAACCTTAGGGTTTATAAACGATTAGAGGGACCTTGGAGAGAGTTGAGTAGGGATGAGTGTATCACCATTCTGAAAGCATGGGGCTTGTGCTATGGCATTGTAGAGGTCCCAGGTAGAGAAAGTATAGGAGACAGAGAAAGTATAGGAAACTTGGAGATGGATGACCCACGGATTATCCGTTTCTGTCTCTTCAATAAACTGATAGATCGCTTCATTATTTTCCATATGAAGACAAATAAACCTCCCTTCCCTAGAGATAGGTTAGAATTCCCAGGGGAATCTAGATCGCTCTCAGGTAGTTTAGATGAATCTTCAACTAGGTCTGGTTCCCCTGTTTCTTCCTCTGTAGATATGGCGGACCAAAGTTCATCGAGCTCCTCCTCAGGAAACATAGTGGATGCTTTTTGCTCGACGGTCATTCCAGGTCGGAATGAGAGGGGATACGTGGCCCCCAGGCCAGGTGTTGGAAGGAAAAGTGATGAATCAAGAATTGAGATCCTCCACAGCTTCTGCCAGATTAGCAGAGATGACTTCAGGCTGACTCATTATTCGGAGAAAGAGAGGAAGGTCTAGACTTGGGTGCACTTGGCCTTAAACAAATCTAGGGTAGCTTTCTTCTACTACCAATTCGAGGTCGGGCTACGACTTCCATTGGATCCCTTTATCTGTGAATTCCTAGAGTGCATGGCTGCGGCCCCTATGCAGTTAGGAGCAAACACTGTGAGGGTCCTAGTGTGCTTCGCAATGGTTTGTTGGTTAGTTGGGTACGAGCCGTGTATGAACGTTTTTAGGAGATTCTTCAAGATAGTGGTCAACGACAAGACCTTAGGAATCAGTACCCCGGCCAAGGCAAAGGCCCCCAAACTGTTTATCAACTTGCCTGACAAGGTAGTTGGATGGAACTCCCATCTGATCATGGTCGAAAGTAGGAAGGGATGGACCTCCCCTTGCCAGAAATGGTCACCCGTCCAATGAAAGAAGAGGACTACTGGGTCCCTGACGGGAGCGATGATCTAGCTCGTAGGCTGACCTTGATTGCTCGAAGGAGCACGATCAAATGGCAGTGTCTTCAGACGAATAAGGACTACTTCATACAAGCTGGTATGATGCTGGGTGGGGATGGATAAGTAGCTCCCCTAGTACCCATTATCCAAAACCTTAGGTATCCAGAGTGGGTTATTCGTGAGAGAGAGAGAGATTAGAGGTCCAATGTCATTCCTGCAAAAAGACTCCGGGCTCCTGCAGAACAAGCCTAGACCACTGTGGCGATTAAGTGTTTACTTGCCTTTCCTTTACTCGTAATTTTCTTGCTCCCATATTCATATACTCATTGTTTCCTTTTTTGATCATGCAGTTCTTACCCCCCCAGCAAGAAGCAAACATGAACCGTATCATGAATGTAGGTGATAGGAGAAAGAGAAAGAAATCTCATGGGGCAGCTAATGCCCAGGCCAGTCACGAGAAAGAAGCTACCGACAGAAATGCCTTGCTCCCTAAGGCCGATGTGGGGATGGTCCCCATTGATGGGTCGGGACCATATGAGCAGATCGAGCCTACCGTTGAAGTCCAAGCGGTTAGAACTGAGGAAGAGGTCGATCCTCCGACTGAACGAGCATCGGGTTCCAGCCCCCAACAAGAACAGGTAAGGGCTGACCCGTAAAATTTTGTGGATCTTGAGCTCGACAACATCGATCAAGAAGATGAAGATTTCTCTTCCCCTCTCCACAAGAAAAAGTTTGAGGGTCGACAAGGGTAAGGATGTCTCTACCTTAAGTGATCCTCCTTCCCAAACTCCTCAGGTCACGAGCCAGGAGTTCGTGTAAAGCCTAGTGGAGAAGCTGAGTGCATTCCTTCCTCTTACTGGGGTTGATAGCTTATGTCGCCAATATCCCGAATTGGGATATGGGAATGTAGTTGTGAGGAGGGCTGTAGATTTTGATCTGCTAGCTTGTTTTGTTGAGAGGGGGATCACCCTGGAAGAATTTTTTGATAGGTCCGGCATGGCTCACTGCGAAGTAACTCTTAGCTTTCATTTCTTTTTATGCTTTTGTTTAGTTGTCCCATTTCTTGGTCGCTTTATATTTTGATCGTTTTTTAGCTGACTCTTCTCTTTCTGTTTGTGTAGTCTCTCACTCTTGTCGAGCAGGCTAAGAGCAGTTGGATGGCGGCCATAGAGAGGGAGAAGCTAGCTAATGCACAATATGCTCGGAAGTCCCATGAGGTTACCGAGTTGAGAGAACAGCTGGTCGACTCCGACTCGGCCTACGACGCCCTGAAGGATGTTCATGCTGATACTTTGAAGGCCAAGGATCAGGCGCTGATCGACTTGGAAGCTGCTAGGGTGGAGCTCACTCCTCTACCAGTGCAGGTCAATCAGTTGAAGGGAGAGGCTGCAGCTGCCAAACTAGAGAAAAATCGACTAGAGAGCGAAAATGGGGAGCTGACCAAGATGGCCCGAGATCGCAATGAACGGATGATTCAAATGAGTGAGGACCATAAAGCAGCTCGGGAAAAGTGGTACGAGGAGGCCCAGGCCAGGGCGATAGCTGCCGTGGAGGCTTTCAAGATGAACGACGACTGCTATGACGCCATTTTTGGCCGGGCCAAGGCTTTCTACGCTATCGATCGTCAACATATGGCCCGTTGGGCTATTGTGGATCCTTCTATCGATCTATATATTGAGCAGCTGGCCAAGTGGGCCTCTGAGGAGCAGTACCACATGGCTGCTTGGGCTGGCCACCCCCTTAGTCCTTACAATGATAATGACTTGTTATGATAGCTCAGCAGGACAAGGAGGATGGTGCAGAACCGTGGGTCGCCCCTCCCATCAAACCTGTCAACTTCAATACGATCCTCCAAGAGGAAGCTGATGAAATGGAAGAGGAAGAAGATGAGATTACAGAGGAGCAGGTCTTCGAGCAAGCTGATCAGCAAGGACAACAACAGCAAGATCCAGTTGATGACGATCAAGCTAACTGATTCTTCTTTTTTGGATTCATTTTTGTAACCGAACAAGCATTATAACAATTTTTCATTTCTTGTAATCATCTGCCTTGGTCCGGTTTGGGAGGTGGTTAACTCATAATTTTATTCGCACAAGTCCTAGCCCACTTAGGGGGACTTGTTCATTAATTTAGTTGACTTTTTTGAACCATTTTGCCTTTATCCATACTTGTATTTGTATGTCGAACTAGATTAAGTAGAAGATCGGCCAAAGTTTTGGTTAGAACAGTTGGCTAACCAATGAAGCTGACCAAAGTTTTAGTCGAGCTTGCTTAAAGAACGAGATTGATTTAAGTCTTCAGTCGGACTTGTTTAAGAGCGAGGTCGACTTAGGACTTTATTCGAATCTGTTTAAAGAACGAGATTGACTTAAGTCTTCAGTCAGACCTGTTTAAGAACGAGGTCGACTTAGGACTTCAGTCGAATCTGTTTAAAGAACGAGATTGACTTAAGTCTTCAGTCAGACCTGTTTAAGAACGAGGTCGACTTAGGACATTAGTCGAATCTGTTAAAAGAACAAGATTGACCTAAGTCTTCAGCCGGACTTGTTTAAGAACGAGGTCGACTTCGGACTTTAGTCGGGTCTGTTTACTATGTCGAGATCGACTAAGAGTCATATCTGAGCTGAATAAAGCGTAAGAATAATACAACTTGTGGATAGAACATTCCATTTTATTGAAGAAGTAGATCGATTACATAGAATACTGAATGTTGAATCTAAAAGTAATATCTAACTAGATAGCTAGCATGCCATGGATGTTTCAGCTCATCACCCCCTAGATGGCCAATCACGTAGGTCCCTTCCTTGATAACTCGAGTGACAATGTAAGGACCTTCTCAATTAGGAGATAAGTTGTTATGTTCTGCCTTTCTACCAGTCACCTCGATTTTCCGTAGAACATAGTCCCCCACTTTGAACGACCTCTTATTAACCTCTTGTCGTGGTAGCCCTTGGTTTTCTGTTTGCAATTCACCATTCTGAGTTGGGTAGTTGTTTGTTTCTCTTCAAGCAAGTCCAGGTCGATCAATATGTTGGAAGTGTTCTGATCATGATCAATGAAAACCACTCTAGCTGTAGGAACTCATAGCTCGGCAGGTGACATGGCCTCCGACCAAAAAGTAAGAGCTAATGGGGTTTCTCCTGTAGGCCCCCGGGTGGTTGTGCCGACTGCCCAAAGAGCAAAGGGAAGTACGTCCAACCATCTACTAGCTCGACCCACTAAGCCCCTCTTTAGTGATGATAGGACAAGTTTGTTCGCCGCTTCTGCTTGCCCATTTCCTTGAGGATAGGCGACTGACGACATCCAATGTTTGACTCCCAATCTGTTCATTTCTGTTTCAAACCCAATTGAGAATTGTAGCTCGTTATCTGACATGATTGTATGAGGTACTCCAAAACGACACCAGATGTAGTTATGGATAAAATTGATGGCATTTTCCTCAATAATCTTGGCTAGAGGCTTGGCTTTGATCTACTTGGTGAAGTAGTCAATGGCTACGATCACGTACTTACAGTTTCCACGGGTGGGTGGGAAGGGCCCAATCAAATAAACCCCCCACATGCTGAATGGTCAAGCAGCGACTACTGGAGTTTGCTCGGCTGTAGGCAGTCTTGGTAGGTCGGCATACTTCTGGCACTTGTCACATTTCTGAACAAATTCTTGAGCGTCTTCTCTTAAGTGAGGCCAATAATAACCCAAAGTGAGTAGTTTGTTCGCCAAAGTCCTGGCCCCCGGGTGTCCACCACATACCCCACAATGAACTTCGTGCAAAAGCTGAGTGACTTCCATGGGGTGAACACACCTCAGTAATGGCTTTATGAATGACCTTCTAAATAGTGCATCTCCGTGTATGACAAACCTTGGGGACTTTTTCTTGATTGCTCTAGCTGCCTATTCGTTAGTAGGTAGCTCGCCTATTTCTATGTAGGCCTTCATCTCATCGATCCAACACTTAGAGCTGTCAGCTGAGCATGAACATGCACTCTTTCGTATGATAGATGCTCTAGGCAGGAGATTGGCTCTCCATGCTGCTCGTCTGATGTGGCCAACTTAGAGAGTAGGTCGGCCAACTCGTTATCTTCACGATCTACTATTTGAATCTCACAGAACTCCAAGTCCTGGACCAACCTTTTCACTAGGTCGCAGTATTTGACTAGGACGGGATTGAGTACTTCATATTCCCCCCTGACTTGGTTCACGATCAGCTGAGAGTCACAATAGGCATTGACTTTGGTTGCCCCAAAGCACTTGGCATATTCAATAGCAGCGATCAAGGCCTCATACTCGGCCTGGTTGTTGGAAGCCTTGAACTTGAACCTCAAAGCCTCTTCAAAGATTTTATCCGACTCAGGCTCGATCAAAACGATTCCAGCTCGAATCACATTCTTGGTCGCAGACCCATCTGAATAGACCTTCCAGCAATCGTCGGGCACACTTATTACTTGTTGGCTCGACTGTTCCTTCCCCTTCACATTTTCATTTAGGGTGTTTTCTTCGCTTTCTTCCTTGGTGAATGTAAGCTCGACCAAGAAGTCTGCCAAAGGTTGAGCTTTTAATGCCTTTCGAGGCCTGTACTCTATGTCGAACTCTGTTAGTTCTATCGACCAGTTGAGTAGGCGGCCTGAACTCTCCGGCTTGTGCAAAATCTTCCTCAGAGGTGCATTTGTCAGCACGATAATAGGGTGAGCTGAGAAATAAGCTCGTATCTTTCTGGTCGCTACTATCAAGGTATAGGCCACCTTTTCAGCATTGAAGTACTTTCCTTCGACGTTGGACAATGCCTTACCCACATAATAAACGGGCTTCTAAACTCCACCTTCCTCTCTGGACAACACTGCAGCCACAACTCGATCCCCGACAGACAGATATACAAACAAGCTTTCTCCCATGATTAGGCTACTCAGCAAAGGTAGAGAGGCTAGGTACTTTTTGAGTTGTTGGAATGATGATGAACATTCGGTCGTCCCCCTCAATGTTTTGATGAAGGGGAGAGACCTCTCTGCTGACTTTGCTATAAAGCGACCTAGAGCTGCTACTATACCTTTTAGTCACTGTACCTCCTTAATACAGGTTGGCTCCTGCATCTCAACCAAAGCTTTTATTTTTTCTGGGTTAGCTTCAATGCCCCTCTTTGACACCATGAATCCCAAGAATTTGCCAGCTTCCACTCCAAACACGCACTTGCTAGGATTCAACTTCATGTCGTTTGCTCGCAGATTGGTGAACGTTTCCATTAGGTCGACCACATGACATTCGGCCATTGTTTTTATGACTATATCGTCGATGTAGGCCTCCATGTTTTGGCCAATCTGATTTGCAAAGACCTTGTTGACCATCCTCTGATAGGTCGCCCCAGCGTTCTTCAGCCCAAAGGGCATCATAACGTAACAATATGTACCTCCAGCAGCTTGGAATGCCATTTTTTCTATGTCGTCCTCATGCATCTTGATCTGGTGGTAACCTCAGTAGGCATTAAGGAAACTTAATGTGGCATGTCCAGCTATAGAGTCGACCAACTTGTCAATCCTTGGTAGAGGATAGCTATCTTTGGGGCAAGCTACATTTAAGTCAGTGAAGTCGAAGCACATCCTCCACTTGCCATTTTCCTTCTTTACCATCACCACATTTGCTAGCCAGGTGGTATAGGATGCCTCCTTGATGATACATGCACTAAGAAGTTTGTTTACCTCTAGCTTGATGGCCTCTTCTTTGTCCCGAGCAAAAATCCACAGCTTCTTCTCTTTGAATTTGATGGTGGGGTTGACCCCCAAACGATGCACAACGACCTCTTCCTTTATCCCCCTCATGTCCTCTACTTGCCAGGAAAAGACGTTCGTGCCTTCTTTCAACAGCTCGACTATTTATGCACGTTCTTCCGGTAACAACTGCCTCCCTATTCTGTTGAGTTGCTCGGGGTAGGAAGGATTTGTAGCTATTTCTTCCAGCTCGTCAACTGGCTTTAGCTCTGGACCATCTCTGAATTGTAGGGTTTTAACAATGATCTCTCTCACCCTTCTTTTCTCTTCAGCCTCCAAGTGTGGAGCTTATTTGACGATCATATCATCCAACTCAGCTGCAATCTCCCCACTGGTGGCCCCCGAGTTGTGGTTGATCTGGAGGCTTAGGTCGCCTATGGTGACTTGATCGACCATAACTGTATTTGTTTCGACCATAGTATTTTGAGAGGGACTTTTTGGCTCAATCATGACATGGTCATGTGAGGGATAGGTCGCCTCTTCTACACACGTGATTGTAGATAGTTTTGAGGTTGTGGTGACCGATTTGGAGAGCTTCCAGCTCGCTTCCGGAGTATCAATATCTAGCTCTCTCTTCATTTTGGAAATTAGGACGTGATCCAAGTATGCTCTGGCATTGCTAAGAATGCATCCCACTCCTGACATAGTAGGGAACTTGACCCTCTGATAGGGGATTGATGGGACCATTCCAAGAGCGACCTGCCCAGGGATACCAAGAATAGCATGATAGTCACTTACTACGTCAATGACTAAAAAAGTTACCTTTGCCACTGTCCTCAATGGATGCTGTCCGATATCTACATCCAGCTCGATCTGGCCCTTGGAATCCACCCTATGATTGGTGAATCCCTCTAGTCGACCTATGTAAGGTGACAGTCTAGCATCTGTTAGCCCCATACTCAAGAAAGTTTTGTAGTAGAGAATGTCTTTGCAGGCCCTCGTGTCTACCAATATCCTGCTCGACGTGCAGTCATCAATCAGCCCTGGAATCTCCAAGATTTGCTCTCTAGCGGTCAGGCTAGTAGCTAGCTCGTAGGGGTGGAAGCTGATAATCTCATCCGGGACACAGCTCTTTGGAGGCACATAGGGAGACTTGTTGAGCTGAAAAATCTTGTGTTTCTGGGCGGTGTTGCTTGTTTCTTAGAAATCACCCCCAAATTCAACCTTGGCTGCCTTGGTTCAGGTACTGCACCTCCAGCTCGCTCACCCCCAGTAAGTCGGGCTCCTTTCATAAACCTATCCAGCCTTCCACTGTCAACCCACTTCTGGATGATCCGTTTCAGACTCATGCAATCCTCAGTAGTATGCCCAGTATCCTTATGGAACTCACAATATCTGCCGTTGTCCCTTCTGAATTTGTTTTGGGGATTTATCGGAGCAAGTGGGCCCAGGTTGACTGTATTCATAATCTCAGTCCGACTCACAGTTAAAGGGGTAAAACTTTCAGGGACTCTCTCAGTCGCTCCTCGTTCTATTCTTCCCCTTGTTGTTGTTGTCGTTGTGCTTGGCCTGACCCCCTTTGTTAGACTCTTCAGCTTCTGAATGTTTCGAGCCCCTGTCTTTCTTCTTCTCCTTTCTCTCTTCAGCTATGGCCACATCATAGTCCCTTTCAAACAACTCTTGCCTCGTAGTCGCCCTCCTAACTTGGAGCTCGTAGTCCAGGTCGGGAGAGGACACTCCATTTCGAAAACAATTGATGACCTCCCTATCTGTCAGGTCCTCTTCAATTTGGTCGACCAACTCTTTAAACCTTGTGAAATAACTCATGGTGCTTTCTGTTTTCCCTTGAGTTAGGTTGTTCAGGTCGGTGATTGTCTTCTTACGGGCCTCAGTCGTAGAGAATCGATCTAGAAACTTCTTCCTCATGTACTCCCACGAGGTTATACAACTAGTGGTCAAACCACGAAACTAAGTCAGCGATGCACCAGTAGGTGTTGGTCAACGCTTTGCATAACACGTCATCCCCAGAGGAGACCAAACACATCGTGGCTTCAAAATGTTGAATGTGGTTTAAGGAATTGGTTGTGCCTGAATATTTGTCCAACGAGGGTAGCTTGAAACCAGTAGGAGGACTTCTATGAAGCAACTCCTGGGCCAACGGTCGAAGAGTACTGTAGTTTCGTTCGACCTTCCCATCATTCTCTTTTCTGTCAGCCTCCATGCTGTCTAACCTCCGTTTTCAGATCGAGGAGATCCCTAGCATCTAAGTCACTCCTTTGATGTGAGACAGTGTTGGATTTCTGAATTTCCTATATGTGAGGCTCTCTTCTAGAGATGGCTCGCTGCCTGTCATTCCGTGGGGGTGTCACCTCTCTCCTTTTCCGACGGGACAGCAACCTTTCTCCTCTCAAGGGTGACCTATGTCCTGAGTCAGCCTCTTGCTCCCTCTGCTGATTTAGCCTATCTCTCAGGTCGATTGTGGGTGAATGGAGATATGGGAGGGAGGCGGCATCTTGATCCTCGGTTGCTCAGCAGACGGTCTGGGACCTCCATTCTGTCTAGTACCTTCGTTAGTTCGTCTGTGGGAGGTGACTGAAAGAGCAGGTCGATGTGATCTTCTGTCATCTTTAGGAGATTCTGGCATGACGAGAAACTCCTCATGAACCTCTAACGAACTTTGGAGCAATCTAGCCCGCTCCAACAAAAAATCCTTCCTACTGGGGTGAGTAGTCGAGGGACCTGTATTGTCGCCTGCAACTGTTCGACCCGTTTGGAATCGCTTAGAGTGCTGGTCTTCTTCTTGCTCGGACATATGTCTTTTTTGCCTTCTATTATCCTGCAAGCCCATGCCATCAGCAACGCTATTGGAGCAGGTGGCTCTTCTAGCTGGGCAACCCGGTGGGGGAGGAGGCAAACTAGCGTTACGATTTCCGGCACCGGCGTCCATGTTTCTATCGGCGTTTTCGAGTCCGTGTTCGGTGGAGGGGGTAGCGGTGTGCCCATCAGATATTGCTATGGTTTGAGTAGAGTTTCAAAGTCAAATATGCTTCGTTCCCGGCAATGGAACGAAACTGATGCTGCAAGGAACGTGTTGGTCAGCCATAGTCCATCAATTAGGTTGATCTCCTAGCATTGACCTGAAACCAATGAACACACGACTAGCTGGGATGGTCACTGGCTAAGACCCTTCGGCTTGAGAGTAAGTTTCACGTGTTTTGCTTATAAACTATTGTAAGTACCCAAATCCGGATCGTTACAATCCGTTAGCTGGCCCTTTCCAAGTTAACCGGAATCCGTTAACTCCTCATTTCCGAGTCAACGAGACTTCCCAGGACTGCCCCATGCATCCAAATTCCAAAGTGTACTCAACACACGCTATCACACGTAAAAGTACCACTTTACTCGAAATACGCAATTTCCGGGACTTTCCGGGACTGTTCCGGACATTTTCTCGAACAGTTATTTAGAAAACAGTCAAAACCGAGATTAACGGAGCAAAAACCCAATCTTAGCGACTAAGCTAGACACGTGGCACACATGCACAACCTCCCTAATCTCCATCAATCAAATTCAAGGGTAAAAAGTCCAAAATACCCCTAAAATTGAAGAACTGGCCGGCCGACCTGTTCTTCCAGATAAATCGCCAGTCTCAGCAATCCTCAGTCAGTCCCAGCAATTTCCAAAATACCTCAAAAGTCCCTCAAAATGAGGATAAGGCCGGCTGGCATGTTCTTCATTTTCACCCCCTATAAATACAGCCCCTCCCCTTTAGTAAAAGAGATGAAAAAATATTAATCCTTGTCAAAAACCCACGGTTCCAGCCAACCAAACACCCTCCCGAGCCCCAGAAATGCCTCGATTTGCAAGAAAACCACATTTTCCGACCAAATACTTCCGAAACACCTTCTAAACACCAAATCGTATCCCGTATATGTCCTCCCGAGCCAAAGAGTCAACACCTAGCCATTGGTAACTCTCACTCTCTAAACTCCGTTTTTTCTCGATTTACGCGTCATACGCTACTTTCGATCCGGTCGAAGTTCTCAAAATGTAGATGTAACGCCGTCTACGGGACTTGATATGTTTTAGTCCCTAATCATCTTCTCTCCCGTAAGAGAAGTAATTTCGGGTTAAAACGGCGTTCAAGTTCCTTTTTTTACTTTTCTGTCATTTACAGTCCGGATCGTTCGATCCGTTGATTCGCACTTTTACCATCCAAACCGTTTGGTTTGTGATCGTCATTTACAAGTCCGGATCGTTTGATCCGTTGATATTGCTATTTACTTTACGCATCTTTACAAATCCGAGTCGTTTGGCTCGTCGATCGCATTTTTACTGTCCGGATCGTTCGATCCGTTGATACTGCATTTCAATACTATCATTTACAAGTCCAAGCCGTTTGGTTTGGTGATAGTATTTACTTACAAATGTCCGAGTCACAAAATGACTCATTGATCGCATCACATTTACCACCATTTTCATAAAAATTGGTAACATCGTAATGCCCGGTGTAAGTACCCCAATCTGGATCACCCCCTTTCAAACACACGGGAAACACCGCAGACTCATCAACGTAGTCTCGGAGACCTCTCTCACTCAAAACCCTCTCAAAACCCTCTCAAAACCCTCTCAAACCCCCAACCAAACCAAGGGAGGAGCCTTCCCCGGGATAAAAGGGACAAAAGGACCTTTTGGGAATTTTCAGGAAATTGGGAAAGCAATATTGATCCGTACGGACCTCTTTGCTGTCATAATTACTGAATCCCCTTAAAGTCCACAATATTCCCTCAAATCCCGGAAGAAATGATTACCCAAATGCATGGTTGGTCCGTACGGACCTCTTTGCATGCTGAGTTGGTCCGTACGGACCTTCTTGCATGGGGGACATCATCATTCCGTAATATTCACCATCATTGCGCATTCCTCAAATCGAGGAAATCCAAAATTCCGGATAACCAAGAAGGTCCGTACGGACCTCTTTGCTCCGAAATTTTTACTATAAATAGAGGGCTCCCCCTCCTCATTTTCACACACCTCCCTCTTCTCTCTTCCTCCCTTAGCCTTCGGCTCCCCTCTAAGTCCTCTTGAGGCACTCCCGCCCCTTTCTGATCCTTCCGAGGCCTTCCGAGCTCCCTTGTGGTGCTCCGAAGCCTCCCCGAGCGCTCCCGAGACGCTCCCGCGCCGCCCGAGGCACTCTCGAGGTACTTCCGAGGCCCCTCGTGGTACTCCGAGGCCTCGCTCGGTCTTTCCACCTGTCCCGCTCTTTCCGAGTCAAACCGACGATCCCAAACCACGCCGAAACTCCGCCCGAGTGACTTCGCCACCACAACGCACGCGAATCCTTCGCCCGAGTGATCCCGACGATCCCCACGCACGCCGAACCTTCGCCCGAACGCAGCTGCAACCTCAACTCACGCCGAAACTCGTCCGCGGACAACCGGCATCTCCCGAAGCAATCCCGATCCGTACCGAACGCTACTCCGACCTCAAACACCATTCCCAATGAAGACGCAGACACGAACCAACATTGGTAAGGCTTCCTTCCTATACTATTTCAATACATTTCCATACATAGCATACAATGTAGACATCCGATACAAAGATGCATTTTTAAAAAGCACACACACACACACACAACATTTAAAGGATATTAGGGGTATCCGAAAGACTCGTTTTACGAGGCTACTCTGTGAGCTCTAATATTCTAATATTCTCTTCCCTGGGAGTCATCTCGACCTCCGAACTCAAAATCTCATCACACAAAAACAGCTTTAAAATTATCTTTAAACCGATGCCCTTTTTCAATGTTTTGGGCTTAATAAAAACGGCGTGGCGACTCTACAAATGCGAAACAAACGGCGAGACACCTCCAACTCCAAAACGCCGCAAAGCGGGAAAATGCCGATGCCGGGCCGCGAGGCCTGCTCGGATCCGGGTAATTTCGCTTGGCGACTCCGCTGGGAAATTTTGTTTTAAAACTTTTAAACAAAACAAAAGATTTTTAAAACGATGATGAGGGTCAAACTTTCATTTTACCCCTTCCTTTAACTCTGTGTGTGTGCACGTGCTTCGTTTTTATTTTACAAAAAATAAAAATACAAAAAAATGCATCAATATACATCTCGTGCATACATTTAAAATTCTTCAAAACTCCCGTTTTTTACTCGTAAAAGAATTTTAGAGACCGCACACTACGCGCACCGCCGCCTCGGTTACACCGCACTCTACTCACACCGCCGCCGTTACACCGCACACTACGCGCACCGCCGCCGGGATACACCGCACACTACAACCCTCAACCCGGAGTGGTCTCAGCTTGCGGTCAAACCGTTAGGTCTTCCTAGGCCTATTGGACGCGCACGGATCATTCCAAACATCCCATCCTAGCCAAGCGTCAACCCCGCACGTTTGAGTCTTGAGTCACACTCTGTCCGCACTCGGTTGGTTTTTACCCAGCCCGTGTCATACGCCTCGGATACATATACCATGCCGGCCATTTTTCGAGTCAAGGCTCGGAACTCAAGATCCTCGCGCAAGCAAAGCGATGAAAGGTCATGCTAAAATCTTGACTCCGATCTTGATTTCCGGCTACACCTGCACGATGTTCCGTCCCTGATATACATCCATGCTTGCATGACACCATGTCATCACGCTTGATACGTCGCCCATGACGATATGACCTACCTAACGCCTAACGTCACAGCATCCCTTGCGCAAGCAAGGTAAAGAGAGGTCATGCCGAACTCTTGACTCCGATCTTGACTCGGGCCGGCTCGGTTCACTATTCACATGGCTAACGCATCAAAACGAACATGACAGTGCTCGGTCCTTAGGTTCGATTTTTCTTTTAGGCCGGTGGAAACCGCTTGCACTATAGGACCTCGCCCGGGCCGTCCACCCCGGGATGTCGAAATACAGTGTGCAAAACGAGGGGCTTATAGCCGCACGTATGGTCTCCATCGACCTGTGTAGATCTAGCATAGTTGCGAAAAACAAGAGCAATCTTTTCCAACCTACCTAGGATTCTCGAGAAAACATGTTTTAAGTAAATTAAAACAACAAAAAAAAAAATCAAAAATAAAAGAAACTAAACCGCATGCCACGTGAGCTTTCCCCTTTTATCCCGTTAGGCCATTCCCGTGTCTAAACCTTGCCCATCACCCTCCAACAACCGAGAGTGGTTGAGAATACCCGGAAGCCGCCTTTTCGCATCGAGGTCACAAGGTCCGATAGCCCTTCCAGCTTCAACGGTCCGCACCGTCCGATACTCCCCATGACGGGATCACCGTATAACAAAGTGAGGGAAACGGAACCCCGCCACTAAGGAACCTCCTGCACAATGGAGGAGGTGCTGCGAGCCTTCGAAACCATCAAGAAGCGCCAAGAGGAACAAAGAAGCTCGGATCGTCGACACCTCGCGTCTTCGAGGAACAGCCGCAGCTTCCCAACCCGATGGAACCTTTGTTCTCATAGAAGACGAAGACATACCGGCTCCCCCGGTTTCTCAAAGCTATCAGTCCCGCTCCGCCAAGCTACGAGATCCCAAAGAACGCAGCGCCTCTCGCTCAAAGCTCCTTAGGCGGGCCAAGCAGCCCGACATGCCCGCCAAGACAGCTGGCTTCCTGCCCGCACATCAAGCTCGCTACCAACAAAGACACATACGTGCTCGCTCCGCCAGATCCCAATGCATCTCGGATCCCCAGATTCAATCCTTCGCCTCTATACGAGCCTCGCAACCACAATCAAAAGTCCCCATTCTTACTGGGACAGCATCCCGAGCGGATATCCCGACATCTCAAGTTTGCCACCGCTAGTCTCGCTAATTGGGGCTAACGAATCGTTTCCCAGCCTCCCAAACACAACCCTTAGCGGACCCGGCAATCACGCCCTCAACTTCAACACCCTGTGGTACGGGTTGGTATACACTCAACTACCTCCCCAAGACTCCCGAATGGCAATCCCACGCCCAATCCACCTCCATCTTCGGTTTCCGTCCCCGAAAACGGTAACCCACCTCGCATACCGATCCCCACATGGCCCGGCCGATTGAACAAATGAAAGACATGCAAGGCAAGCTAGCTAGTTCTCGGAAGGACTCCCTCCCGCCTACCGATCCGAACAAAGTGGTCCCTCTCCCTCCAAAGTTCAGGATGCCGGAAATGGAAAAGTTTGACGGAATGTAATGCCCAAAACCCACATCGACACCTACGTCCCGGGTATGAGAGCCAAAGGGGCAACCCTCAACAGATGGCGCATCATTTTCAGCATTCCCTCAAATCCACAAAGACTAAGGTGGTTCCTCAATGTGAAGGCGTAAAACCGCTCCACGTGGGATCGATCGTTGAAATCTTCCCGGAGAAGTACCGCGCCAATCTTGAATGGGAAACAAACCGCCATGACTCCGCAAGCCACCGAACAAAAAGGATGACGAACCAGTGGGCGAATTCTACAAAAGATGGAACTGAAGCTAAGCGAGATAATGGATCCACTTTCCAAAGAAGAGCAGATGGACATCTTCCATTCCCGCCTCAAACCATCTTTGAGGACCTTGACGCCCACCATTTCTACCCGGATCTCCGTGCCATGGTCAACGCCGGGACAAAGTTTGAAAAGACTCGAGTCTTCAAAAGGCAACAAAGAACCCCCGCCTCATCTTACCGCTATCGAACAAACCTCGGCAACTTCAACTCCCCGCCCGACCAAAGGAAAGGAAGCAAACTCGGAACAAAGGCACTACATTCGAACGGAGCTCAAGTAAACCGCGATCAAGCAGCCCCAAAGAATAACAATCCCCTCGCTTCCCACAGCTTCCAAAGATTTAGATAACTCCGGAAATGCCCTTGGGTCAAGTATTTGAAGCTTTGGTGAAACGAAATCTTCTCAAACCACTCGAGAATTTCCAACCGAAGACTCTCAAACCCAACATGGATATGAGCAAGCACCGCGCCTTCCACAACTACCCCGGCCACACCACCGACAATTGCTTCGTGCTCGCTGTGTGGTCCAGGGCTCATAGAGGAGGGAAAATTGGAACGCCCTCGTGGTCCCAATACCATCGGAAATCCATTCCCGAACGACAGTGGTAAACTCAATAGCCTTTGACGAAACTCCAAGCGAGAGCAGCACCCCCGCAATTTCCGAAACCGTCAAGATGCCGTCCCGCTACGATCGGGAGCGTGAAACCGTAGTCAAGAGATCTCGTGACCGGGAATTCCGACAAGAACGCCCAAGGGCAAATGTCTCCCTACGATCTTTGCCCCGCCCAAGGCATACAAATGGATGGATCGAACGTTCCTTAAGAGACCGAGTCAAACGGTAGCACGGGAAGCGGTTTAGCCTTCACGTGCACGATGACTTGCCAATATGTGAGAATCGGCACAACGAAGCCCTCCTCATCCTCATAAAAATAGAGATGTTCTTCCTCCCGAACGCCTTGATTGATAACGGTTCCGCTAGCCAACATCATCGCTTTAAGCACATTGAAACGACTCGCATCGACCGTTCTCTCGATAAGGCCTTCACCTCGGGTAATCCGAGCCTACGACTCCACCGCACGACCAATCGTAGGAGTCATCAATTTGAGGATCCACTCCGACGTACAACCGGAGTCGGTAGAGTTCCAAGTCGTGGAAATCAAAACCAACCTTCTCTCGTTTGTTGGGACGGCCTGATACATCGGATGAAAGCAAGATTCATCTACTCTTCACCAATGCGTGAAATTCATCAATGCCAATGGAGCGATCGAAGTGATCCGCGGAAGCAGGCAATGGCAAGTGCTTGGCCGCCAAGCTATGACCTTAAGAAGGTCCCGACATGACCGAATACTCTTCTCCGATGATTCTCCTACCCCCGTCCCGCTACGAAGTGGATCCCTACATCCACGCTCTAAGCCGCGACGAGCCGGAAATCGAAGAACACATGGGACAGATGACAACTCGACATATGCGATCGTGAAGAATGCTTGAGAGAGGATCAAGAGATGGATGCCCTAATGGAGATTGATCGAGGAGTAGACCCTTACTTCGCCGAAACCCTCTTGCAAATCGGCTCATCACCGATCCCCGCACAAGACAACCCTCTAGCCGACACTCTCGGATCTTACGGGGACAAATGCCTATCACGGCTTAGTTCAATTCAACATTCCGGTGTCCGACACGGACGAACAATGGCGCAACCTCCTCCAAGGCTTAATCGTGGAAGGAGATATAGCATGCCCGCTCGAATCGACATTGTAAACGTCGTCCAAGCAAAGATCCCAGATAAAGAAGCAGCATTCTATGAAAGTGATCAACATCAAGCAAGAATCCACTCCGAATCGCCGAATGCTTCGCCCTCCTAGAAGTAGCCCTCGCCGACTTCTATCATCAAAAACCCCCAAGGACCGGTGGCAACACTAATGGAGGGACATCATCGGGGAGCAGCCAAAAACTTCCGCGATCCGGGGTTTGAAATCGAACCGCATGCAAGCTACTTTCCGGACTCATGCCAAGGGAAGATTGGCCACTGAATCCAAAGACCACTCCCTCTAGAGCTACAAACCATCCGAGAGTAATGAAGCCTGGTCCAATCCTCGTCGCCTATAGTTTAGCTTCGAGTCTTGTTGTCTCGTCTATTCACATCTTTTGAGTCTTTACGGCTTTACGCCCGACGATTGTGAATCTTTGATCAACAATGTACGCCTTCACGCTTTCAATAAAAGGTCCGACCTTCCTAAAAAAAAATCATTTCATTGCATCTTTAACAAATGATGACATTAACTAATCAAAACAGTTAAATTCATCTATACAAAAGGCAAACACATTAATTAAATAAATGCATCAAGCAAACATTTAAGCATGTTGTCAAACGAGAGAAAAACCGGGCCCAAGCCGCAGAGAAGGTTTTAATCACAACGATTTGCAAGATTGTTCGAAGAGCCAAAGAGACGCAAGTCCGACGCCGTTTCCAAAGACACACCGATTTTCCAATACCTCAAGAGCGGGGAAGCCACCATCATGAACAAGGAAGACCCACACACGTAAGGGGTCAAAACCAAGAGCATCGTGGCCCTAAAACGCCTTGCCTCTCACTTCGTCATCCTCGGGGACATGCTATACAAGAAACGCTACCACGGGCCACTCCTACGTTGCGTCGCCCAAGAAGAAGCGGAAGCAAGTTCATGAACGAAGTCCACAATGGGGCTTCGCGGTCCCCACATGAACAGCTAGAGCCCTTTCTGATGCAAATCATT